>MJUU01001532.1:5689-31256 GCA_002080025.1 Modiolus philippinarum
TTTTCAGGTTTGTTGCGCTACTACTTCCTGTTTACCGATACATTGGTATGTTGATACTTAGCCTAAATTAAGTTTTTTGAATAACATTAAAAGACGCAGTTGACTTTAAAGATCAGCCTTTTATTTAAACTTCTTATTATATTGGGCATGCGGGGGTATTCATTTGTGGCCCAGTGGACCACAGTACCTCTAGTTTTATTTTGCCTTAGTTTAGCCTTTAATTTGGAGAAATTTGAAAATATTGTTTATTTATGACAAAATGTTAGGAACTTTTCTGTAGTGTAGTCAAACAAGTAATTAAGCCTCTTTGCCACCTTTGAATGCTCAAGAATATAAACTGACCTCTACTGGAAGGTCAATCCTGTTTATTGTATCTTATCTGTAGTGATGTAGCACAATTACTAGTTGTGAAGGTTACTCATGTGTACAGGTGAATTATATAATGTACATTTTGTAAATCAAAATACTTTAGAATAAATATGTTAGGTCAGCCTCAAACAAAATTTACAGTAATTATAATTTTAATTTTTAGATTGGTAATTAATTCATAAGTTTTTTTTTCTTTTTCTTCACATATAGCCCTGTTTAATAAGTATTATTATCTGCCCCTAATGATTATTTTTCCGCATGCGCAGTCATTGGAAAGTTTGTTGGAGTGTACTTCCGGAGTGTATTTCTCTCATAGTGGTGATTGAAAACAGGTGTATAAATCGATTTTACTAGAGCTTGAAATTGATCAAAGACAATAAACGACAAAACGACTTGCAATTTAATGGAAAATTATGCTGAACGAGGAGACAAAAATGTTGATAGGCCAAAAAGACATAAAACTTCATTAAAAAAAAAAATAATAGTGTTTTATCTAAAATAAAATTATTGACAGTTTATTTTATTTCATTTCAAACAATACTCCGGTATTATTTATGTGATAAGCATTTTTTTGTTGAATATTCATTGTTTAAGATATTTAAAATTTATTTTATAAAAAAATTTAGTAATTGTATTAAATGTTGCGAACATATAGGATTTCACATTTTATCAATTTTCAGGTTATTGTGCATGTCATAAAGTAATTCACACATAGGACATATAATTAACATGGTCGTGCTAATACAACACTTATATCTATCAACAACCAAAAATCTTCTTTAAATTTATGTTGGCTGATTCACGATAACTGAGTCAAAGTTTTAAACTGTTGTTTTTTTTTACTCTTAAATTGTATACTGGACAGCAGCTCTTTTAACTACCTGCAATTTTTGTGCATTCCCATATATCATGGAGCAAATAAAAATTGATAAACGTTATAATCGATAAGGGAGATAACAACCCTTATTAAACTGGCCTATATCATGATATATTTACTCCATATCCTTTCGTGAAATATATGTACATACCTGTCAACTCTTCCGATTTCGTCGGGAGGCTCCCGATATTTTGTCAAAAATTCATGTATCTCCTGCCAGCTACCAGTCTCTCGAGCGGGTGCTGAGAATCTCCCGATTTCCGAAAAATCGCCAAAAATGGAATTATGATGCTCATAATCTTTGTCACTTTTATCTAATTGCCAAAAATGATAGTTTAATCACACCTGTCCTGCTAAATAAATGATTAGTCAGTCGTAAAAAAACATCCATCGGCCTTGTTTACATGAGTTATCACCTATTTACCTGTCAGTCAGAGATTACCTGCTTACCTTTATTGCAATTTCAAGTCAATTTTTATGCCCCCAGATCGAGGATCGGGGGGCATATTGTTTTTGTCCTGTCTGTCTGTCTGTCTATCTGTCTGTGCGTCCGAAACTTTAACCTTGGCTATAACTTTTGAACTATATAAGGTAGACTTTTGATACTTGGCATGTGTATAGGTCTAGTCAAGAGGAACATAACTATGCAAAAAAAATTAGGTCAGGTCAAAGGTCAAGGTCACAGAGGTTAAAAAGGGGTGAAATTGGCTGTTTTCACATATTTGACTGTAGAATCCTTATTATTTATAGTATTTAGATAGGGTTTGTTTTATGTTATTGCTAATAAAATTGCGCAACTGGGGTATGTCAACAGATTTGAGGTATATTTTACCGTTTTTGAGAAACAAGAGGCCCAAAGGGGGACAAATGGAAAAAAATGAATTTTTCAATTTTTTGTCAGATCTTGATGCAGTATTTTTCTGTAAGTTTCTTAAAGCATGTTTAAACAGATACTTTTAACAATTAAAACCATTTCAATAAAAAAGAGGCCCAAAGGGGTTTCACCTATTTTAGAATAAAGGGGTTACATTGGGTGTTTTGATGGTAATAAACAACTTTTGAACTATGTAAGATAGACTTTTATTACTTGGCAAGTGTATAGGTCTTGTCAAGAGGAACATAAATATGCAAAAAAAAAAAAAAAAAAAAAAAAAAAAAAAAATAGGGTCAAAGTTCAAGGTCATAGGGGTCAAAAAGGGGTAAAATTGTGTATTTTCATATATTTTACTGTAGAATCTTGGGGTATATGTAGTGTTTCACAAACACATCTTGTTTAAGATATTATTTTTTTAAACCATGAATTTCATTCTCCCCTATATATTCAAATTAAACTTCCCTTTGAATGTAGGAAAAAAATATCTATATTTACCACAACACGTATTTTGACACATGAGTTGTTTCCCTTTAAAAACTGTGTTTCAATGTTTCCAATTTTGTACTAAAGTATTTTAATTATGGTGCTAATGTTCCTGCCAATTTACATAAAAAACAAATTTGCACTTAAATTTAAAAGAATGAAGAGTGTGTAAAGCAAAATTTGCTTGCTTTTTGCAAAATTATTTATTTTTATATACAAATTCAAGGTAATTTATTTTATCTTAAAAGATATTTTAATACAAACCTACATTAGCTATGCATGATTTTGACACATGAGTTGTTTCCCTTTAAAAACTGTGTTTCAATGGGTGAGACCTCAATTACAACACGTCGATTGCGATCCGGAAGTGAAATTTAAAAGACATGCGCAGATGTACGTAAATATAAATATAATGTTCTAATTATATCTGGATCTGTATCTGTACCTTTTCTAATTTTTCTAATTTTAACAAAATTTCGTTTAAGCGACCATAATCTTCAAATAGAAACTGGTCGATATAAAAATATTCCCCGTCAACAGAGACTTTGTAAGACATGTAAAGTTATTGAAGATGAAAACCATTTCCTTTTGAATTGTAAAATTAATGAACAAAATAGGACAAATTTTTTTGAACTTATACACCAAAACTTCCCAAATTTTAAAAATTTCAATCAGTTTCAAAAAATTAGTTTCATTCTGAATCCAAACACAGCCCTTTTACCGGTAGTATGTACCTTTCTGAAACAATCTGCTGAATTGATATAGGGTCCACGCCGGTCAGAGAGTCATCTATCTCATTGTATAATGTATATGTTTTGTGTTGTATTGTATTGCTTTGACCCTTAGGGGTGTAATTTTGCAATAAAGAATTATCTAATTATAGAATCGAAAGTATAATCTACTGTTCATAATATAAATAATAATGAGAACGAATACAGGGTAGTATGTGTATTTAATAAGAGACATGTAATTAGATTTCTTCAATTAAATGAATTGTTTATACATTTTTACCAACGATTGCTGTTAAATAACACGGTAGAAACAAACGACCATAAATGTGTGCACAATTATCGGGGGAAGGGTAAGGCCACACCAATTTAATTTCTTGTTCGTCGGATCCGCCCGCACATATTTTTTCAAAAGTGAAATAAAAATAAAAATAAAATTTTCCCGCATTCCGCCCCTTTCCGGTCCGAACTGAATTTTACAATTAGTTTCTCGCTTCCTGTTTGAGAAAAATCTGTTCACATGGTTCACGTTTGCTGACAAAATTGTTAAGTTTACTGCCTTTAATTGATATATTTTGCGATATATTTCATGATCAAAGCCGATATATTCAAAATGTATTATGTTTTAAGCAGTAAACATGCTTCAGGGATTTTCGACGCCGAAAGAACAAAATTTTATTTTCAATCGTGCAGCAAGGTAAGTTCTAAGCCGGTAAATCATTTTAGTAAATGTCATCTTTTTTCAAATAACAAGGATATATAACAACGATTTCTGTACGAATCATTGCCTGTCAGCTTTGTAACATTGAAAAACTTGGTATATTATTTCAACGACTTCCACATTGTGTTATGACGCCTTCTACTTTGTCTTTGTGCCATGACACCCTTGGCCTTGTTGAACTGGAATTATTAAAAAATAAAAACTAGACACATTGCTATTTTCATGATTAATCTGGCCTTTTCATAGACAAACTTTATGAAAGGAAGCAGGAAATTTATTGCACCTGTAATCAACACATAAACTGATCACAACAGGTGATCTGATTATGACCAGCAAATTTGTCCAGGGTATTTCACGAGCTGTCCCTTAGTAATTATATGTGATGACAATTATTTCTATATTCACACGAGACTCAAGATAATGTTAAAGTTTTCTTAGTTATAGGCAAATTATGGGTGTAGACAGTGAGAGTTACATGTAAACATGCAAGTTGGTTCATGGTGCTTCTATTTTGTACTAACAGGGCTACTAAGGCACTTTCATTATCTTACCTTTTCTGCATACACATATGATATGCGAGTACATGTAGGTAGTGTTTGCACTGTAATCCAAATTGTTTTGATTTAAAAATTTCTCCAGATTATGTCAGCCTGATTGTTAAATTTTATCAAGATTTCAATTTGAGCTTTGTACCAATCCTTTCAGCAATTAAAATGTATTACAAACTTGGTTAATGCCTCCGCATGTCGACTGTAGTATTTGAATATATTCTATTCTAGTAAGCTGGCCAGTACTTAGCTGCTGGCAAATCGACAAAATGCAAAATATTAAAATATCCAATGCCCTCATGAAGTGGTTACACTTAGTAAGTTTTTGGTGTCGCCTTTAAATAAGCTTGGTTTGTTGTGCACTTTATAAATTTCTGATTCTGTTACTTGCTAGGCCTCTAAACAGTATAAATTTTTTGTCTGTCCTCCAAATGTTTTCATTTTATCTTGACTAAAGGATACAAAAGAATGCAAAATTGTCAAAATGAGTACTGAAATTGACTAGAACTAAAGTATTTTCATTAGTAATGATGAGAGAATCTGGCTAATATAAATAGAGATGCAACTTCTTGCTTGAGTTGATATTGCTATAATTTTAATTTGTAATCATTTGAGGTCATGATTTTCTCCTGAATTACAAAACATGTGTATGAATAATCAAAATTGAACAGAACTTTTTATTCATTTGTAACCAAAATTAAATTGATAGACATTTGAAATGAAAATAAACGTTCCAAATATATTGGTGGAAAGATAATCAAATAAACATTCAAGATATATTGTTGTGAATATAATCAAGACAAAATGGATTTATGTGTTCTTCTTACACTACAAATGTATCTGAGATTAATGGCACCATTTAAGAGTTAATATGAGATAATACCAATTACTTACTCAAATAAATATTTTATATGTTTTCCAAAAAAAAATAAATTAAAAAAAAAATAAAGTATTCGCTCGCCCCTGTGTTTTGGTACTCGCCTCAAAATAATCAACATTTAAAATAAAAATAAAAAATTTTCTTATCGCTCGCTCGCCCCAAATTTTTAGGCCAAAAAGTCCGAAGAACAAGAAATTAAATTGGTGTGGCCTAAATTCTTTTTTCAGTTAATACTGATGTTCCAATAATTCAGATGTATTTTTTTAATGAAATTTATAAATTCATGTGTGCATTTTCGAATTATATACAAATTCGTATATAGAAAAAACAATGCATGAATTTGGGTATCAAACAAGATAAAAGAATATGAGCGATACACGTAGTTTCATGTCACAACATAATTCATGTTCATAATTTCTATAAAAGAATAATATTCTATGTATTTTGCTTTGTTTTTTATGTTAAAAAAAATGTCATGCTAAAATCAATGGTAGAGGAGGGGGCATTTTGCGGATGCCTTGATACTATGTTTTTAAGCTTGGGAATTCGATCGGGATCTCTATTATTCAAAACCGGGAATTCGTGATATAAATGCACGGTCAATCGGGATATCATCAGTTTTAAGTTCCTTTGTAGTTCGGAATTTCGGGATTTATTAAAAATAAGCCGGGATGAGACCTCCATCGGACCCCCACCCCCCTCCCCCTCGTTGTACATTGTATAAAAACGGATCCTCAGTTTGGAGTTGTTATATCAATTTGAGGTATGTAGTATTTAAATTTGGGGCATGTTTCCAAGATCAGCTTGGTACATATCCCTTACTGAGAAATACCAAGTTACTTCACGGGACAATTATATTCTTTTGTAATGTAATGTAATATCTAACTGAAAATGTTTGTCAAATATACAGCAGACAAAACATGTCAATATTATAAATAATAATTATCTCAATTATATCAAAAGCAATAAATATCTCAGAACATGAACTATTTTCACTTCGTAGACGCAATACTGCGGTCTTGTAACAAGTTGATCTGTAATGGTTCCATCCAGTTAAAGCAAACCATATAGATCCTCAAAACAAGGGATCTAGGTTTCAAAAAGGAGGGGGTCCGAGGCTATTTCTTGCCATGTGCCATCAGTTATTTTATGACGTTGTTGGTCAACCATGGACGAAGAGGTCACGTGTATCGATCATCCATGGGTCATCTTCCACGGTAAACCACAATTAAAGGAAGAAAATTGAATATTTTTTATTCACTCTACAAATTAAACTGAAATTATCATTATCATGTATGTACTATCCTATTGGAATATTGTGGTAATGGAGTTATGAGTCTGCTGGTATTAGGATAACTTCATACATAATCTTTATACTACATTGACAAAGAAAGTGGACGTTTGAGTATCAATTTAACCCCAAATTTTGCTACAACCGGATACAAGTCTGACTATCCTGAGTTCCTACCACTAAATAACAATCCACGTGTACAATTGTATACAAAATGTGAATAGTGATTCAATACAATGGTAGATAATATAACATGAAATAACAATCCACGTGTTGTACAGAACTGTATACAACACGCGGACTGTGATTAAATCCAATGTCGGTTGATATAGCACTAAATCACAATCCATGTGTTGTATAGAACTGTATACAACACGTGGATTGTGATTCAATACAATGTTGGATAATGTAACTCTAAATCACAATCCATGTGTTGTACAGAACTGTATACAACACGTGGATTGTGATTCAATACAATGATGGGTGCTTTAACGATAAATGACAATGCATGTGTTGTACAGAACGGTATACAGCACGCGGACTGTGATTCAATACAATGTGAGGTGATATAACACTAAATCACAATCCATGTTTTGTACAAAACTGTATACAACACGTGGATTGTAATTCAATACAATATCAGGAGATTTAACACCAAATCACAATCCATATTATGTACACAACTGTATACATCACGGGGATTGTGATTAAATCCAATGTGGGTTGACATAACACTAAATCACAATCCATGTGTTGCATAAAACTGTATAGAACACGTGGATTGTGATTCAATACAATGTTGGATAATGTAATATTTTACGAAAGGATATGGAGTAAATGAACATGAGACCATAACACATATGTTAACTCCAACTGCAATAATTCTAAATGAGCTGTATGGCCATTTCGGAAATTTATTCCTCATCAGCAGCACTAGAACCCAAAGAAAGGAAATCCATAATTTCAAAATATGTCTAAAATGCATAAAAAACAAACGAAATCCGAATAATCAGAAATATCAAATATAGCTAAGGAGCAAACTACGATGGAGGGAGTTTATCCTTAGGTTTTAGAATTTACATAAATTTAGATAATAGTAATAGAACAAAGTGTACACATGAGATATTATCTCATGTACAAGTACACCATATCTAAGAAAAATAAAGAGCATACATCTCTACCACGGGAATTGTTTTACCAACTCCACACTACAATAAAAGACAAACTCCTGTATTAAAAATTTTACAAAAGGATATGGAGTAAATGAACATGAGACCATAACACATATGTTAACTCCAACTGCAATAATTTTAAATGAGCTGTATGGCCATTTCGGAAATTTATTCCTCATCAGCAGCACTAGAACCCAGACAAAGGAAATCCATAATTTCAAAATATGTCTAAAATGCATAAAAACATAAAAACTCTAAATCCCAATTCCTGTGTTGTACAGGACTATATACAACACTTGAATTGTGATTCAATACAATTTTGGGTAATGTAACACTAAATCACAATTTCTGTGTTGTATAGAACTGTATACAACACGTGGATTGTGATTCAATACAATGTTAGATAATATAACACTAAATCACAATCCATGTCTTGTAGAGAACTGTATACAACACTCGGATTGTGATTCAATACAATGTCGGGAGATTGAACACTAAATCACAACCATGTGTTGTACAGACCTGTATACAACACGTGGATTTTGTTTCGATACAATGTCGGGTGCTTTAACGATAAATCACAATCCATGTGTTGTACATAACGGTATACAGCACGCTGACTGTGATTCAATGCAATGTTTGTTGATATAACATTAAATCACAATTCATTTGTTGTACATAACTGTAAACAACACATGTATTGTGATTCAATACAATGTGAGGTGATATAACACTAAATCACAATCCATGTGTTGTACAAAACTGTACACAAAACGTGGATTGTGATTCAATACAATGTTAGATAATATAACACTAAATCACAATCCATGTCTTGTACGGAACTGTATACAACACTTGGATTGTGATTCAATACAATGTCGGGAGATTGAACACTAAATCACAATCCATGTGTTGTACAGAACTGTATACAACACATGGATTGTGATTCAATACAATGTTGGGTGCTTTAACGATAAATCACAATCCATGTGTTGTACAGAACGGTTACAGCATGCGGACTGTGATTCAATACAATGTGGGTTGATATAACATTAAATCACAATTCATGTGTTGTACATAACTGTAAACAACCGATGTATTGAGATTCAATACAATGTGAGGTGATATAACACTAAATCACAATCCATGTGTTGTAGAGAACTGTATACAACACTTGGATTGTAATTCAATACAATGTCGGGAGATTGAACACTAAATCACAATCCATGTGTTGTACAGACCTGTATACAACACGTGGATTGTGTTTCGATACAATGTCAGGAGATTTAACACTAAATCACAATCCATGTGTTGTACAGAACTGTATACAACACGCGGATTGTGATTTAATCCAATGTGGGTTGATATAACACTAAATCACAATTCATGTGTTGTATAGAACTGTATACAACACGTGGATTGTGATTCAATACAAAGTTAGATAATATAACACTAAATCACAATCCATGTCTTGTACTGAACTGTATACAACACTTGGATTGTGATTCAATACTATGTTGCATGATGTAACTCTTAATCCCAATTCAATTCCTGTGTTGTACAGAACTATATACAACATGTGGATTGTTATTCAATACAATGTTGGGTAATGTAACACTAAATCATAATCCGTATGTTGCACAGAGCAGTATACAACACGGCAATTGTGATTCAATACAATGTAGGATAATATATCACCAAATCACAATCCATGTGTTCTAAAGAACTGTATACAACACATAGACTATGATTCAATGCAATGTTGGATAATTTAACACAAAATCACAGTCCATGTGCAGTTCAACACTGTGTACAACACATGGATTGTGATTCAATACAATGTCGGGAGATTGAACACTAAATCACAATCCATGTGTTGAACAGGACTGTATACAACACGTGGATTGTGATTCAATACAATGTTGGGTGCTTTAACGATAAATCACAATCCATGTGTTGTACAGAACTGTATACAACACGCGGACTGTGATTCAATACAATGTTGGTTGACAAAACACTAAATCACAATTCATGTGTTGTACATAACTGTATACAACACATGTATTGTGATTCAATACAATGTGAGGTGATATAACACTAAAGCACAATCCATGTGTTCTACAGAACTGTATTCAACACGTGGATTGTGATTCAATACAATGTTGGGTGCTTTAACGATAAATCACAATCCATGTGTTGTAAATAACGGTATACAGCACGCGGACTGTGTTTCAATACAATGTGGGTTGACATAACACTAAATCACAATCCATGTGTTGTACAAAACTTTATACAACACGTGGATTGTGATTCACTACAATATCAGGAGATTTAACACTAAATCACAATCCATGTGTTGTACAGAACTGTATACAACACGCGGACTGTGATTAAATCCAATGTGGGTTGATATAACACTAAATCACAATTCATGTGTTGTATAGAACTGTATACAACACGTGGATTGTGATTCACTACAATGTTGGATAATGTAACTTTAAATCACAATCCATGTGTTGTACAGAACTGTTTACAACACGTGGATTGTGATTCAATACAATGTTTGATAATGTAACTCTAAATCCCAATTCATGTGTTGTACAGAACTATATTCAACACGTGGATTGTGATTCAATACAATTTTGGGTAATGTAACACTAAATCACAATTCCTGTGTTGTACAGAACTGCATACAACACTTAGATTGTGATTCAATACTATGTTGGATAATGTAACTCTTAATCCAAATTCCGTTGTTGTACAGAACTATATACAACACGTGGATTGAGATTCAATACAATGTTGGGTAATGTAACACTCAATCATAATTCTTGTGTTGTACAAAACTGTATACAACACGTGGAATGTGATTCAATACAATGTTAGATAATATAACACTAAATCACAATCCATGTGTTGTACAGAACTGTATACAACACGTGAATTGTAATATTGTACAATATAGGATGATATAGCACCAAACCACAACCAATGTGTTGTACAGAACAATGCATGGGTTGTGGTTTGATACAGTGTTAGGTTGTATAACACAAATTTACAATCCATGTATTGTACAGTGCTGTATACAACACATGGATTGTGATTAAGTTAACACTAAATCATGATCGATATGTTGTACAGAACTGTATATTAGTCTTGGGTTGTGTTTCAATGCAATGTTGGGTGATATAACACTAAATCATAAGCCATATGTTGTACAGAACTGTGTACCCCAAGTGGACTGCGATTCAATATAACACTAAATCACGACCCATATGCAGTACAGAACTGTATACAACACGTGGACTGTGATATAATACACTGTTAGATAATATAACACTAAATCACAATCCATGTGCTGTACAAAACTGTATACATCACATGGATTGTGAGTCCATACAATGTCGGGAGATTGGACACTAAATCACAATCCATGTTTTGTATGTCCATGTTTTATCTATGTCCATCACGCAAAGCTCTGTCCTTAGCTAATTTTGGCTTTACATTTAGAACATTTTGGGTATTTGTTCTCTATCAGTTTCTAAACATATTTGATTTTATTGTCTTCCAAACTTTTAGATTTTATCTGCACTGAAGAGACATAAGTTGTCGAAATGCGCATATGCAGAAAATAAATTCACAGCAACTTCGGTATTTAGTTATTTGTTACCACTGGGTCGATGCCTCTGCTGGTGGACTGTTAGTCCCCGAGGGTATTCACCAGCCCAGTAGTCAGTACTTCGGTGCTGACCCGAAAGCCGATTTTATTTCGAACCTTGCAATATCAAAATTTTTGTAAATTTTGTTGAAAACTTAGGAGTATCTCCCTCACGCAAAGCTCTGTCCTTAGCTAATTTTGGCTTTACATTTAGAACATTTTGGGTATTTGTTCTCTATCAGTTTCTAAACATATTTGATTTTATGGTCTTCCAAACTTTTAGATTTTATCTGCACTGAAGAGACATAAGTTGTCGAAATGCGCATATGCAGAAAATAAATTCACAGCAACTTCGGTGTTTAGTTATTTGTACAGAACTGTATACAACACTTGGATTGTCATTTTATACAATGTTGGATAATGAAACACTAAATCACAATTCATGTGTTGTACAGAACTGTATACAACACGTGGATTGTCATATAGTACAATATAGAATTATATAGCACCAAACCACAACCAATGTGTTGTACAGAACTGTGTACAATGCATGGATTGTGGTTCAATACAATGTTAGGTTGTATAACACAAATTTACAATCCATATTTTGTACAATGCTGTTTACAACACATGGATTGTGATTAAGTTAACACTAAATCACGATTGATATGTTGTACAGAACTGAATATAAGTCTTGGTTGTGTTTCAATGCAATGTTGGGTGATATAATACTAGATCATAAGCCATATAATGTACAGAACTGTATAATCCAAGTTACTGCGATTCAATACAATGTGAGATGATATAACACTAAATCACGATCCATATGCAGTACAGAACTGTATACAACACGTGGACTGTGATAAAATACAATGTTTGATAATATAACACTAAATCACAATCCATGTGCTGTACAAAACTGTATACATCACATGGATTGTGAGTCAATACAATGTCGGGAGATTGGACATTAAATCACAATCCATGTTTTGTACAGAACTGTTTACAACACTTGGATTGTCATTTTATACAATGTTGGATAATGTAACACTAAATCACAATTCATGTGTTGTACAGAACTGTATACAACACGTGGATTGTCATATAGTACAATATAGAATTATATAGCACCAAACCACAACCAATGTGTTGTACAGAACTGTGTACAATGCATGGATTGTGGTTCNGATCCATATGCAGTACAGAACTGTATACAACACGTGGACTGTGATAAAATACAATGTTTGATAATATAACACTAAATCACAATCCATGTGCTGTACAAAACTGTATACATCACATGGATTGTGAGTCAATACAATGTCGGGAGATTGGACATTAAATCACAATCCATGTTTTGTACAGAACTGTTTACAACACTTGGATTGTCATTTTATAGAANCAAACCACAACCAATGTGTTGTACAGAACTGTGTACAATGCATGGATTGTGGTTCAATACAATGTTAGGTTGTATAACACAAATTTACAATCCATGTTTTGTACAATGCTGTATACAACACATGGATTGTGATTAAGTTAACACTAAATCACGATCGATATGTTGTACAGAACTGTATATAAGTCTTGGGTTGTGTTTCAATGCAATGTTGGGTGATATAATACTAGATCCTAAGCCATATGTTGTACAGAACTGTATACCCAAAGTTACTGCGATTCAATAGAATGTGAGATGATATAACACTAAATCACGATCCATATGCAGTACAGAACTGTATACAACACGTGGACTGTGATAAAATACAATGTTTGATAATATAACACTAAATCACAATCCATGTGCTGTACAAAACTGTATACATCACATGGATTGTGAGTCAATACAATGTCGGGAGATTGGACATTAAATCACAATCCATGTTTTGTACAGAACTGTATACAACACTTGGATTGTCATTTTATACAATGTTGGATAATGTAACACTAAATCACAATTCATGTGTTGTACAGAACTGTATACAACACGTGGATTGTCATATAGTACAATATAGAATTATATAGCACCAAACCACAACCAATGTGTTCTACAGAACTGTGTACAATGCATGGATTGTGTGTACAATGCATGGATTGTGGTTCAATACAATGTTAGGTTGTATAACACAAATTTACAATCCATGTTTTGTACAATGCTGTATACAACACATGGATTGTGATTAAGTTAACACTAAATCACGATCGATATGTTGTACAGAACTGTATATAAGTCTTGGGTTGTGTTTCAATGCAATGTTGGGTGATATAATACTAAATCATAAGCCATATGTTGTACAGAACTGTATACCCCAAGTTACTGCGATTCAATACAATATGAGATGATATAACACTAAATCACGATCCATATGCAGTACAGAACTGTATACAACACGTGGACTGTGATATAATACAAGGATAGATAATATAACACTAAATCACAATCCATGTGCAGTACAAAACTGTAAACATCACATGGATTGTGATTCAATACAATGTCGGGAAATTGAACACTAAATCTGAATCCATGTCTTGTACGGAACTGTATACAACACTTGGTTTGTTATTTTATACAATGTTGGATAATGTAACACTAAATCACAATTCATGTGTTGTACAGAAATGTATACAAAACGTTGATTGTCATATAGTACAATATAGGATGTTTTAGCACCAAACCACAACCAATATTTTGTACAGAACTGTGTACAATGCATGGATTGTGGTTCAATACAATGTGTAGGTTGTATAACACAAATTTACAATCAATGTATTGTACAGTGCTGAATACAACACATGGATTCTGATTAAGTTAACATTAAATCACGATCGATATGTTCTACAGAACTGTATATAAGTCTCGGGTTGTGATTCAATACAATGTTGGGTGATATAATACTAAAACATAAGCCATATGTTGTACAGAACTGTATACCCCAAGTGGACTGCGATTCAATACAATATGAGATGATATAACACTAAATCACCATTCATGTGTTGTACACAACTGTATACAACACTTGCATTGCACTTCAATACAATGTGAGGTGATATTACTCTAAATCACAATCCAAATGTTGTACAAAACTATATACTACACGTGGACTGTGAATCAATACAATGTTAGATAATATAACACTTAATCACAATCCAGTTGTTGTACGGAACTGTATACAACATGTGGACTGTAATTCAATAAAATGTTAGATAATATAACAATTAATCACAATCCATGTGTTGTACAGGACTGTATACAACAGGCGGACTGTGATTCAATCCAATCTGGGTTGATATAACACAAAATAACAATCCATGTGTTGTATAGAACTGTATACAACACGTTGATTGTGGTTCAATACAATGTCAGGAGATTTAAAACTAAATCACAATCCATGTGTTGTACAGAACTGTATACAACACCTGGATATCATAATCCGTATGTTGCACAGAGCAGTATACAACACCTGGATTGTGATTCAATACAATGTTGGATAATATATCACCAAATCACAATCCATGTGTTCTAAAGAACTGTATACAACACATAGACTCTGATTCAATACAATGTTGGATAAGTTTACACTAAATCACAGTCCATGTGCAGTACAACACTGTTTACAACACATGGATTGTAATTCAATACAATGTCGGGAGATTAAACACTAAATCACAATTCATGTGTTGTACAGAACTGTATACAACACGTGGATTGTGATTCAATACAATGTTGGGTGCTTTAACGCTAAATCACAATCCATGTGTTATACAGAACGGTATACAGCACGCGGACTGTGATTCAATACAATGTGGGTTGACATAACACTAAATCACAATTCATGTGTTGTCCATAACTGTATACAACGCATGTATTGTGATTCAATACAATGTGAGATATAACTCTAAATCACAATCCATATGTTGTACAGAACTATATACAACACGTGGGCTGTGATTCAATACAATATCGGATAATGTAACACTAAATAACAATTCCATTGTGGTACAGAAATGGATACAACACGGAGATTGTGACTCATTACACTATTGGGTAATGTAGCAAGAAATCACAACCCATGTATTGTACAGAGCTGTACACAACACGTGGATTGTGATTCAATACAATGTTGGGTGATATAGCACTCAACCACAACCCATGTGTTGTGCAGAAATGTATGCAACACGTGGACTGTGGTTTAGTAGAATGTGTGGTGATATAACACAAAATCACAATTCATGTGTTGTACAGGACTGTATCCAACACGTGAATTGTGATTCAGTACGATTTGAGGAGATATAACGCTAAATAACAATCACTGTGTTGTATAGAGCTGTATACAACACGTAGTTTGTGATTTTATACGATTCTGGATAATATAACACTAAATCACAACCCATATGTGTACAGAACTGTATACAACACTTGGATTGTGATTTTATACAATGGTGGATAATGTTATACTAAATCACAATCCATGTGTTGTAGAGAACTGTATACAACACGTGGATTTGTATATAGTACAATATAGGATGATATAGCACTAAACCACAACCAATTGTCTACAGAACTGTGTACAATGCATGGATTGTGGTTCAATACTATGCTAGGTGGTATAACATAAATTCACAATCCATGTATTGTACAGAACTGTATACAACTTATGAATTATGATTAAGTAGCACTAAATCAGATTAGATATTTTTTACAGTGCTGTATATAAGTCTCGGATTGTGATTAAATACAATTTGGGTGATATAACACTAAATCACAAGCCATGTGTTGTACAGAACTTTATACATCAAGTGGACTGTGATTCAATACAAACATAGAAAATAAAACACTCGATCACAATCAATGCGTTATACAGAACTGCATACAACACCTGGACTAAGATTCAATACTATGCTAGATAATATAACACTAAATCACAATGCATGTAATTTACAGAACTGCATACAACCAGTGGTCTGTAATTTAATACAATGTTGGGTAATGTAACAACAAATCACAACCCATGTGTTGTACAGAGCTGCAAACAACACGTGGACTGTAATTCAATACAATGTTTGGTAATGCAACACCAAATCACAATCTACGTGTTGTACACAGCTGTATACAACACGTGGATTGTGATTCAATACACTGTCGGATAATATAACAGTAAATCACAATCCATCTGTATACAACACGTGGATTGTGATTAAATACAATGTTTGATAACAGAAAACTAAATCATCACAAACCATGTGTTAAGCAAAACTGTATACAACACATGGATTGTGATTCAATACAATGTTTGATAACGTAACACTAGATAACAAAGCAGGTGTTAAGCAGAACTGTATACAACACGTGGATTGTGATTCAATACAATGTTATATAACTGTATGGGTTGTAATTTAGTGTTATTTTATCTAATATTGTATTCAATCACAGTCGACGTGTTGTATACAGTTCTGTACCACACATCGATTTTGACTTAGTGTTATATTATCTAACATTATATTGAATCACAGTCCACTTGTTATATACAGTTCTGTACAACACATGGCTTGTGATTTATTGTTATATCAACCCACATTGTATTGAATCACAGTTCTAGACTTATATACAGTTCTGTACAACATGTCGATCGTGAATTAGAGCTAACTTAATCACAATCCATGTGTTGTATACAGCACTGAACAATGCATGGATTGTAAATTTGTGTTATACAACCTAACATGATATTGAACCACAATCCATGCATTGTACACTGTTTGGTACAACACATTGGATGTGGTTAAGAACACGTGGATTGTGACTTGGTGTTAAACATTATCTAACATTGTATTGAATCACAATCCACTTGTTGTATACAGTTCTGTACAACACATGGATTGTAATTATGTGTTTTATTTCCAACATGGTATAAAATCACAATCCATGTGTTGTATACAGTTCTATACAACACATTGATTGTGATTTAGTGTTATATCTCCTTACATTGTACTGAATCTCAATCCACGTGTTGCATACAGTTTGGACAACACATGGATTGTGATTTGTGTTTTATCACCACACATTGTACTGAATCACAGTCCACGTGTTTCATACATTTCTGCACAACACATGGATTTTGGCTGAGTGTTATACCACCCAACATTGTATTGAATCACAATCCAAGTTTTCTATACAGCTCTGTACAATATAATATTATGGATTGTGATTTAGTGTTATATTATCTAAAAATATATTGAATCACAGTCTACGTGTTGTATACAGTTCTTTACAACACATGGATTGTGATTTAGTGTCATATTTTCCAACATTGTATAAAATACAATACATGGATTGTGATTTAGTGTTATATCTCCTCACATTGTACTGAATCACAATCTATGTGTTGTATACAGTTCTCTACAACACATGGATTGTGATTAAGTGCTATATCTTCTCACATTGTACTGAATAACAATCCACGTGTTGTATACAGTTCTCTACAACACATGGATTGTGATTTTGTGTTATATCTCCACTCACTGTACTGATGCACAGTCCACGTGTTGTATACAGTTCTTCACAACACATGGATTGTGATTAAGTGTTATATTATCCAACATCATATTGATTTACAATCCACGTGCTGTATACAGTTACGTACAATACGTGAATTGTGTTTTGGTGTTACATTATCCTTCGTTGTATTACAGCACAGTCCACGTGTTGTATACAGTTCTCTACAACACAAAGGTTGTAATTTAGTGTTACTTTATCTTATATTGTATTGAATCATATTTCACGTGTTGTATCAGTTCTGTACAACACGTCGATTGTGACTTAGTGTTATATTATGTAACATTGTATTGAATCACAGTCCACCTGTTGTATGCAGTTCTGTACAACACATGGCTTGTGATTTAGTGTTATATCACTCCAAATTGTATTGAATCACAATCCAAGACTTATTTACAGTTCTGTTCAACATGTCGATTGTGATTTAGTGCTAACTTAATAACATCCCATGTGTTGTATACAGCACTTTACAATACAAGGATTGTTAATTTGTGTTATACAACCTAACACTGTATTGAACCACAATCCATGCATTATAAACAGTTCTGTACAAGACATTGGCTGTGGTTTAGTGCTATATCATCCTAAATTGAACTATATGACAATATACGTGTTGAAAACATCTTTGTACAACACATGGATTGTGCTTTAATGTTATATTATCTAACATTGTTTAAAATCACAATCTATGTGTTGTATACAGTTCTAAACTAAATGTTGTCGGAAACGACAGCTATCCCCGCACTCCCTGTTTGACACAGAAAACAGTTTGTTATACACCCTTGGCATAATTTTTTTCATTATCTTTGAAATCTACCTATTGATAGTCATTATTGTTACTAAAAGAATTCTAGGATATATGGTTGCTAAGTAGAATTCCAAGAAATAAGTGGTCTTTGAGACTTTCAGGAAATTAACCAAAATTGGAATAAATATTTTTGAAATCCAGTTGATGAAAATGTTTTTCCTAAACTAAATAAACAATTTAAGTATGGTTGCTAGGTAGAATTCCAAAAAATAAGTGGTCTTTGAGACTTTCAGGAAATTTACCAAAATTGGAATCAAATATTTTTGAAATCCAATTGATGAAAATGTTCGTCCTAAACTACACAAACATTTTAAGTATGGTTGCTAGGTAGAATTCCAAAAAATAGGTGGTCTTTGAGACTTTCAGGAAATTTACCAAAATTGGAACCGCCTTTCAGAATCGTAAGTTATCAGAATTTTGCTTTTTACCAAACACTTGTCAGAATATAATATAATATGCCAAAATTAAAAAAAAAATATGTGTCTTTGACATTTTCAGGAAATTTACCAAAGTTGGAACCGGAACCAAAATTCCAAAAGCTTATTGCAAATCTATAGACTATATGCAACAATTCTGCATAAAGATTTGATCCCTAAATCCAAAAATGTAGGAGGAGTTTGCGTCACATGCCACATGTGTCTAATCCACATCTTTTGGTCTTTGTTAAAATTGACATCATGGGGCCTCTTGTTTGCACCAAGACCAATATCAAAAATCCGAAAGCTTATTGCGCATCTACAGACTATATGCAACAATTCTATAACAAAATTAAATCCCTAAATCCATAAATGTAGGAGGAGTTTGTGTCACATGCCACATGTGTAAAAATTGACATCATGGGGCCTCTTGTTAGCACCTAGACCAATATCGAAAATCCAAAAGCTTATTGCGCATCTGCACACTATATGCAACAATTCTACAACAAAATTAAATCCCTAAATCCAAAAATGTAGGAGGAGTTTGAGTCACAAGAAAAGTGTGACGGACGGACAGACGGAGGGTATAACATTATCCCCGAACTTTCTTCGAAAGTGCGGGGATAACAACACATTGATTGTGATTTAGTGTTGTATCTCCTGCCATTGTGCCGAATCACAGTCCACGTGTTGTTTACAATTCTGTACAGCACATGGATTGTCATATCACAACACATTGTACTGTATCACAGTCAACGTGTTGCATACATTTCTGCACAACATATGGATTTTGGTTGAGTGTTATACCACCCAACATTGTATTGAATCACAATCTAAGTTTTGTATACACCTCGTAGAATATAATATTATGGATTGAGATTTAGTGTTAACTGATCCAACATTATATTAAATTACAGTACCTGTGTTGTATACAGTTCTTTACAACGAATGATTGTGATTTAGTGTTTAGTAATCCAACATAGTATTGAATCACAGTCTAAGTGTTGTATACAGTTCTTTGCAACACATTGATTGTGGTTGAGTGTAATATTATCCAAAATTATATTGAATCACAGTTTACGTGTTGTATACAGCCCTGCACAACACATGAATTGTAAATTAGTGTTAAGTTATCCAACATAGTATTAAATCACAGTCGACGTGTTGTATAGTTTTTTACAACACATGGATTGTGATTTTGTGTTAAATTATCCAACATTGATTGATTTACAATCCACGTGTTGTATACAGCTCTGTTCAACACGTGGATTGTGATTTTTTTGTTACATAACCAAACGTTGTATTGAATCACAGTCCAAGTGTTGTATACAGTTCTTTATAACACAAAGATTGTGATTTAGTCTTATATTATCTAACATTGTATTAAATCAAAATCCACGTGTTGTATATTTAACGAAAGGATATGGAGTAAATGAACATGAGACCATAACACATATGTCAACTCCAACTGCAATAATTTAAATGAGCTGTATGGCCATTTCGGAAATCAATTCCTCATCAGCAGCACTAGAACAGCTCTGTAGAACACACGGATAGTGATTTATTGTTTACTTATCCAACATTGGATTTAATCACAATCCACGTGTTGTATACAGTTCTGTACAACACATGGATTGTGATTTGGTGATATATTATCCAACATTGTATTGAATCACAATCCACGTGTTGTATACTGCTTTGTACAACACATTAATTAAGATTTGGTGTTGCATTACCCTACATTGTATTGAATCGCAGTCCACGTGTTCTAAGCAATTCTGTAAAACACATGGATTGTGGTTGAGAGTTACATTATTCTACATTGTATTGAATCACAATCCACGTGTTGTATACAGTACTATACAACACATGGATTGTGATTAAGCGTTATATCAACCCACATTGGATTTAAACACAATCCTCGTGTTGTATAAAGTTCTGTACAACACATGGATTGTTATTTAGTGTTAAATCTCCTGACACTGTATTGAATCACAATCCACGTGTTATATACAGTTTTGTACAACATATGGATTGTAATTTAGTGTTATAGCAACTCACATTGTATTGAATCACAGTCCGAGTGCTGTATACCGTTCTGTACAACACATGGATTGTGATTTATCGTTAAAGCACCCATCATTGTATTGAATCACAATACACGTGTTGTATACAGTTCTGTACAACACATGGATTGTGATTTAGAGTTACATTATCCAATATTGCATTTAATCACAATCCACGTGTTGTATACAGTTCTATATATACAGTTCTATACAACACATGGATTGTGATTTAGTGTTTTATCAACCGGAATTGGATTTAATCACAGTCTGCGTGTTGTATACAGTTCTGTACAACACATGGATTGTTATTTAGTGTTATATTATCTAACATTGTATTGAATCACAATTCACATTTTGTATACAATTGTACACGTGGATTGTTATTTAGTGGTAGAACTCAGGATAGTCGGACTTGTATCCGGTTCTAGCAAAATTTGGGGTTAAATTGATACTCAAACGTCCACTTTCTTTGTCAATGTAGTATAAAAATTATGTATGAAGTTATCCTAATACCAGCAGACTTATAACTCCATTACCACAATATTCCAATAGGATAGTACATACATGATAATGTTGCTTTGCATACTATTCTACTAGATTGACAAAGTAGTAATACAATGATAAAGTCCGATTGTTCAATTGCTTATCACGTATTATTTAATTTGGAAGAAATAACATTTTTGTACTCTGGTAGAGACAACTTGGTAATATTGAATGGTACTTTTACCGTTTATTCTGCATAAATTATAACTCTTATAAGACAATACAATTTGGCATTTAAATTGCTTAAAGCAACACTTTATCAAAAGCAATGGTTTAAAACATTTGCCGAATCACTGCCGGCCAAGTCCGAATCAATGAGATCATTATCATTGTTGAATAAGTATATGCGACTCCACTTAAGAAATTATTACTTTAATAAAAGGAATATTGTTTGTAATAATTACGACTTTTTCAACAATCGCATACATTGTTATGACAATGATTATCATCTCGTCGATTTGCACTTGCCGGAAAGTGTAGCAATTTCAGTTTAATTTGAAGAGTGAATAAAAAATATTCAATTTTCTTCCTTTAATTGTGGTTTACCGTGGAAGATGACCCATGGATGATCGATACACGTGACCTCTTCGTCCATGGTTGAACAACCAAGTCATAAAATAACTGATGGCACATGGCAAGAAATAGCCTCGGACCCCCTCCTTTTTTGAAACCTAGATCCCTTGTTTTGAGGATCGATGGTTTGCTTAAACTGGATGGAACTTGTTACAAGACCACAGTATTGCGTCTACGAAGTGAAAATAGTTCATGTTATGAGATATTTATTGTCCCCCGCCGCACCGCGACGGTGGGACATAGTAATGGTCTGCGTCCGTCCCTCCGTCCGTCTGTCCGTCACACTTTCTTGTGGACGCAACTCCTCGGAAACCGTGTATTGGATTATGTTCAAATTTTGTAGGATTGTTAGTCACAATATGTACTAGATCATATCGCACCGCCATTTTGATTCGTCAATTTTTGTAGGAGTTAATGGACTTTGACCATTTTTAGCAATACTATACAACTGGAGATCTTGTGGACGCAACTCCTCGGAAACCGTGTATTGGATTTTGTTCAAATTTTGTAGGATTGTTAGTCACTATATGTACTAGATCATATCGAAGCGCCATTTTGATTCGTCAATTTTTAAAGGAATTATGGGACTTTGACGATTTTTAGCAATACTATACAACTGGAGATCTTGTGGACCCAACTCCTCAGAAACCGTGTATTGGATTTTGTTCAAATTTTGTAGGATTGTTAGTCACTATATGTACTAGATCATATCTCACCGCCATTTTGATTCGTCAATTTTTGTAGGAGTTATGGGACTTTGACCATTTTTAGCAATACTATAGAACTGGAGATCTTGTGGACGCAACTCCTCGGAAACCGTGTATTGGATTTTGTTCAAATTTTGTAGGATTGTTAGTCACTATATGTACTAGATCATATCGCACCGCTATTTTGATTCGTCAATTTTTGTAGGAGTTATGGGACTTTGACCATTTTTAGCAATACTATAGAACTGGAGATCTTGTGGACGTAACTCCTCGGAAACCGTGTATTGGATTTTGTTCAAATTTTGTAGGATTATTAGTCACTATATGTCCTAGATAATATCGCAACGCCATTTTGATTAGTCAATTTTAATAGGAGTTATGGGACTTTGACGATTTTTAACAATACTATACAAATGGAGATCTTGTGGACGCAACTCCTCAGAAACCATTTATTGGTTTTTGTTCAAAACTTGTAGGATTATTATTGTTCCCCGCGCAACGCCACAGAGGGATATTGTTATGGTCTTCGTCCGTGCATCCGTCCGTCCATGTGTCCGTGTGTCACATTTTATGTGGGCGAAATTCCTCTAGAAACCGCTGGTCAGAATTCATTCAAATTTTACAGGTTTGTTAGTCACCATTAGTACTAGATCACATCGCATTGCCATTTTGATTCGTCAAATTTTGTGGGAGTTATGGGACTTTGATTATTTCTAGATTGTTATACAATGGCAAATCTTGTGGACGCATCTCCTCAGAAACCGCTCGCCAGATTTCCTTCAAATTTTACAGGATTGTTAGTCACCGTTAGTACTAGGTCATATCGCATCGCCATTTTGATTCATTCAATTTTGTGGGAGTTATGGGACTTTGATTATTTCCCAATGTTATACAATGGCAAATCTTGTGGACGCAACTCCTCAGAAACCAGTGGTCAGAATTCCTTCAAATTTTACAGGATTGTTAGTCACCATTAGTACTAGATCATATCACATTGCCATTTTGATTCGTCAAATTTTGTGAGGGTTATGGGACTTTGATTATTTCCACATGGTTATGCAATGGCAAATCTTGTGGACGCAACTCCTCAGAAACTGCTTGTCCGAATTCATGATAATTTTACAGGATTGTTAGTCACCATATGTACAAGATGAAATTGCATCACCATTTTGATTTGTCAAATTTTACAGGAGTTATGGGACTTTATCGACTTAATGCATGCTACATCTTAGGAACAATTTGTTGGCGCAACTCCTCGGAAATCACTGATTGGATTATGCTGAAATTTAGTTTCAACTTTTGCCACCATATGTACTTGATCATATCATGCTGCCATTTTGATTGGACAAATTTTATGGGACTTTATCGACTTAATGCATACTACAATATAGGAAGACTTTGTCGACACATCTCCTCAAAATCGAATGAAGGGATTTTGCTGAAATTTTGCTTAGCTGTTTGCCACCTAATGCAGTTGGTCATCTTTGCCGCCATTTTGATTCGCAAAATTTTACTTGAGTTATGGGACCTTATCGACTTTACTGCGGCGGCGGGGGACATAGCTACGCGTAGCAATCTTGTTACTTTTGATATAATTGAGATAATTATTATTTATAATATTGACATGTTTTGTCTGCTGTATATTTGACAAAAATTTTCAATTAGAAATTACATTACATTACAAAAGAATATAATTGTCCCGTGAAGTAACTTGGTATTTCTCAGTTAGGGATATGTACCAAGCTGATCTTGGAAACATGCCCAAAATTTAAATACAACATACCTCAAATTGATATAACAACACCAAACCGAGGATCCATTTTTATACAATGTACAACGAGGGGGAGGGGGGTCCGATGGAGGTCTCATCCCGGAATTCCGGCTTATTTTTAATAAATCCCGAAATTCCTAACTACAAAGGAACTTAAAACTGATGATATCCCGATTGCAATCGGTGCATCTATATCACGAATTCCCGGTTTTGAATAATAGAGATCCCGATCGAATTCCCGAGCTTAAAAACATAGTATCAAGGCATCTGCAAAATGCCCCCTCCCTCTACCATTGATTTTTTTAACATAAAAAACAAAGAAAAATACATAGAATATTGTTCTTTTATAGAATTTATGAACATGAATTATGTTGTGACATGAAACTATGTGTATCGCTCATATATTCTTTTATCTTGTTTGATACTCAAATTTATGCATTGTTTTTCTAAATACGAATTTATATATAATTCGAAATAGCACACATGAATTTATAAATATATAAAAAATACACACATCTAAATGATTAACCCCCCC
>MJUU01001535.1:0-78996 GCA_002080025.1 Modiolus philippinarum
TTATATTATTCAACAAAAGTATATTGAAATATCATCTGTAATGTTACTACTTGATGATTCAGTGTCCAGGAACTAATTTTTATGCCTGATTGACTTAGTTTATATATTGTCATAAATTTGTCGGTGGGGCATTCATGTCTTATAGACACATTCTCTAGTTCACAAGGAGTTGTTGGATGTTCAGTTCATGTTTTTTATTTTTGTTTCTTTCCAGAAATACGACGACTTTAAAAAATATGAAGTGCAGATTCTCCAAGCTATAATTAATCATGGGGGTAGTCAACACTTGATGACCAGCAATGACTTGATAGTCCAAGAATTCAAAATGGCAACAACACAGGTTGGAGAATCTGCAAAGATTGATAATTTTGTTATGTACTTGGATGAAGATGAAAATGTATGTGTATTATTAGTAAAAAGAAATGTGGTATGATGAGACATGTTACCTCAAAGGTCAGATTAAAACACATTTAAAACAATTACAGATCACCCGATGTATGGCCTTTAGTATAGTAAAAACTGTTATTTTGAAGATAGTTATTGATTTATAATTCCAAATGTAATTGTAACGTTCATTTTCATTGGTCAACGTCATGAATAGCAAATGGAAATATTTTCCGATATTTCTGTTTGCCCATTAGTCTGCTCCGCAAAAATAAAGTGCAGCGAATAAAGACGTCGTAAACATGGATCACGCAGTTTTTAACGTACAAAGTTGGAATTATAAGGATTAAACACTGATTTTTAGGAAATTATGTATGTATAAACTCCGGCAGCTCACTCACAAACTTTACATAAAGTCCTTCAGACTTTATTCAGTTTGTGAGTGAGCTGCCGGAGTTTATACATAGATAATTTCCTAAAAATGAGTGTTTAATCCTATAATAAAGTCCTTCAGACTTTATTCAGTTTGTGAGTGAGCTGCCGGAGTTTATACATAGATAATTTCCAAAAAATGAGTGTTTAATCCTATAGTAAACTACTCACAAACTGAAAAAGTCAGGACTTTATGTAAAGTTTATGAGTTTAAGGCAGAGTTTACAGAGCAATAAAGTCTGTATTAAAATACAATTTTTATTATATTTTTTTTTGTTATAATTCCATTAAATTTCATTAAAATAATATAAAGATCAAGAATAATTAAAAAAAAAAAATACAGAACTATTTCGCTTGTACATGAATTTGTATACATGACATCATTGAGTGGGTTATAACAGGTTAAATTACTGATATGAAGAATAAAGTCTGTTGCAACGTCTTTTTGACAATGACATTACCATTAATATTTCCCTGTTGATGACAGCTAAATTACACATACATATAGTTGCTACACTATAGTACATGTGTTCTGATAAATTGCAATATGTTTCAATAACCTCAAAATCTTATAAACAATATAGTTTTCTCATAAATAAACCATGATATGCCAAGAAAATTCTATTAAGGTAGTACTCGAGTTTAGAACTGAGCATCATTCTTGTGCATCTGACAAAAAATGTTATTCACTATGAGAATGTTGGTAAAATGATTTTTATACAACCGCAAAAATTTTTTCGGTCGTATATTGGTATGGTGCTGTTGTCGTTGTCGTCGCCTGTAGACACTTTAGTTTTGGGTCAATAACTTTAGTTCCAGTAGTTTTAACATAATGTTTTTTGGAACAAAAGGTAGGTTTGGCTTAGTCTTGGTCATTGTGGCCCCACCCGTTTATAAAAAGGGAGCCAAAAAGGGTTAAATTGGGTGTTTTCACATATTTGTCTGTAGAATCTTTATTAATCGGATTTTGATGTGGTTTCTTTCAGTGTGTTCATGAGGAAATTTCCGATAGTAATTTCCAATCAGTGGTATGCCAACGGATTTCATGTAGTATGTACCGTTCCCGAGATAAATGGGGGCCCGAAAGGGCCGAATCAAAAAAAAAATATTTTTAAAATTTTTTGTCCGATTTTGATGCAGTTTTTTTTTCAATGGATTGCTTATGAAAAATTAACACAGTGCTCTGCTATTAGATTTTTGGTAACTTGTTTCCTTACCTAGCTATGAGGGGCCAAACGGGGCCAAATTGCTAATTTGCAGATAACCTAAAATTTGTATTTTTCATTGGATTTTAATGGGAATTTTTTCTTTAGATTCCTCTTGATACAAGCTTCCTGTAGTATGGCAACAGATTTGGCGTAGCTCTTACCATTTCCGAGCTATAAGGGGTCAAAGGGGCCAAAACTGCAAATTTGCAGATAACTTATATTTTTTTATTTTTCATCTGATTTCAATGGGATTTTTTTCTGTGGGTTCCTCTTGATATCAGCTTTCAGTAGTTTGTCAATGGATTTGGTGTAGCTCATACAGTTTCCAAGCTATAAGGGGCCAAAGAGGAACAAAAAGGAGTCATAAGGGCTAATTTTCATTTTCTGTAGCTTGTGTCCAGTCAGTCTCCTTATTGTGTCCATGTAATTATTGTGTCGAGCACTTTAGTATGTCCACACTCACTCTCAATCACACCTGGTCGACATGATGCGGTCGTATCATGCTGCGCTCGGCATAGCCCTTTATTGATGTCTTAGAATAGTTAAATTTGATCAAATATGGCACTTTTATTGGGTTACCATGCACGATATTGTACCTTTTCCTCAACCTCCTGTTCTAATGAGGGGAGATAATTTGTATAGGAAAAAGATATGTAAAAAATCAGTTCTTGGCATTTATTCAAAAATTAGTTCGGTGACCCCCAAAATTTTTTTTCATGCAAATCGAAAGCAAGTATATTGACTAATTAATTGCTAAATTTTAAGAAATTCTATCTGAAATAAATTAAAATTTTGTTTCACTTAGCTAATTTTTTACATGACAGATTTTTAGCTTATTTGACCGATGAAGCCCATTTTTTATCTTATTTTTTGTATGCTCTTATAACAAAGTATTAGACATGAAAATATAAGAAAATTCTATCTGACAGTTTTTAGACCCCATACCACTTTAAATAAGTTTTCAAACTGTACCTGATTATTAAATTTTATTACAGGCAAAAATTGGTCAAGTCTCCAAATTCATGAAAATAATTTGGAAAGCAAATCATCACCAGGTGGCGTTACTTAGAAAGGTTGAATTTATTGGAGAGACCGAGAGTGGTATATGCCAGTGCATTTCTCCTTCAGCAGATATTGATGTCATAAATATATGTAATATGAAACATCTGGTTCATACATTTCATGACTGTAAACGTGCAAACTGCCGTTTAAAGGAGGGAATTATAGAGAAGAAGATAGAGCAGGAGATGAAAAATGTGAAATGTACATTTCTAAAACACATGCCAAATCACAATGTGTATATACTAAACAAATTTCGTTTGACTCATTCTTTTGACAAATTTGAATTTTAAACTATTTTATAAGATAATATTTTGTTAAAAGGGATTGAATTAGTGATTTTGGATTTAAATTTAAACATTTTCAAGTACCTGTAATATGAGTCTTTTATTTGGAAGGATTCAACATTTGTTAAAGTCTCATCACTCTTAAGTATACATAATATACATTTACAATATAAAACATATAGAACAATACACATATAAAACATCAGTGTCAGAAAGTCTGATCAGTGATACTATATTTTATCAGTAATTTGTATGAATTTCCTTTGTTCTGCATTGCCTGGTATTCTCAGTAACATTGGACAGGCCGTGATATAAAACATAATGGGTCACTGTCAAGACGTCACATGCCCGTTGCTATGCCGTCATGTTCATACTGTGCCATCATCTTCATACGCATCATATGTTGAAGTGTCTTCATATGCATCATATGTTGAAGTGATGATGAATGCATATTTGCATATTAATTATTGTAATAAAGAATTATTTACTGCGCTAAAAGAGCAATTTTAGCTATTTTCAATTTATTATAGAGTCCCAATTATCAATTTGTGAATTACAGATAAAAGAAATATAGGACAATTTGTTTTTGATAGGGACTTTATCACGGCATAACACATCAAGCTGGCCCTGACGGGCTCACTAAGTATTGGCAGTGATAAAGTCTGTATCAAAAAAACAAAATGTCCTATATTCCATATTGGTTAGGTGATTTTAAAACAAAACATTTAAGCAATTCAAACACAGTGTTATCAGATCAGATGATGAACAGTCAAAATTAAAAGTTGAAATTAACCCCCAGCCCCAAATTAGCTAAGAGAGAAGGAAAATTTTTTGTCAATTTCATGTTCAAAATGCCAAAATTCTTTTGTCCATAATTTCATCTTTATGGCTTTTGCAAAGTATAGGGCATTACTATACCTCTTTCCTTATCAATAGATCTTGAAAGAAAATCCTTGTATGTACTGAATGGTAATTTTTTGGAAGCATATTGATTTTCAATGTTATATATAAGGTCAGAGGTCAAGTGAAAGATATATCTGTAAACTACAATGAGTGAGTTTTTCTATGGAAATTAAAAAAAAAAAATCTCAATTTCACTGCAGGGAAGGAAAAGGTGAATAGTTGTTAGCTCAATTCTATTACTATGATTACTTTGTAAATATCACATTATATATATTAATTTATATTTCAAAAGAAAGACAATAAGGGAACAATCTAAAAAAATTAAACATTGAAATAATTTTTTAGCCTTATATGACTTATACCATATTTATTCTGAATTGACACCATTGGTTTCTTCGCTGTATTAATTCTATCAGCTTGTGTCTTGTCTAATACTTAAGGTAGATCGATCCTAATAAAAATATCAGACAGAATTTTTTTATTTTAAGATATTTTTTAGATATTAGTCCATTTGTTCCAAAAATAAGATAAAAAAGATATGTCACTGATAATCTTTTCCTGCTATCTGGCTTTGAAAATCAGACCAAATAAAGTTTTTTTCAACAATATTTACAAAGAATATACAGGGAACTTTAAGAATATGCTTTTTATTGAGCTTTCGTATGAAATAAATATCAGACAGATTTTTCTCATTTTTTGATATTTTAGAGATATACACTTAAGCTAAATGTTGAGCATAAAAAATCTATACGTCACCACACAATTTAGAGAGATATTTATATAGTTTGGGAAATAGACAATAAAAGGGAGCTAATTCGCTGGAAAATGTATGTCAATCTATTATGGTGTCACAATGAAAAGAACAATAAAGATATATTCCAGCTTGAAAATCAAGTCAATGCCGAATCAAATTTGTTTGCAAATGCCCCAGTGGAATGCGCCGTGTATTAGTGTTGATCTACCTTAAGAAATAACAGTATCATAGTTTAAGAGTGTTTACTGACAATTGTGGATTTGATGGTAGCAAATGTAATTTTGTTGGAGATGCATAGCAACTTACTTTTTTGGCACACTGGTAGAAAATCTTACAATTGTAAACTGTTTAAAACAACATTTATTTACTTTTTCATGAGTTCTACCAATTCTAATCAGAATAAGAGAAGAGATCTAAAGAGTATAAGTCAATCAAAATCCAAACATTTTACTGTCAAATACACAGATGTTATTTGATTTTGTGGAAACAGTGAAATATACATTCATGTGAATTCAATCCATACATGCAAGTTGTGACAGAACTTCTTAGTACAGTATAGTTTACAATTTTTACAATGTTATTTTCATCTGTCTGATTGATGATTGTTATGCATTTGAATATTTTATACAACATATTCTCTACTTTCCTTTTGTACTTAAACTGGATATTTATTGAAAAATATTGCTTGATCTATTTCTTAACACATGACATTATTTGCAGAACAGGATGTAATCCTCTGGCGCACTGTGAAAAGTCGTAAGATTATAAGTCCCTGGCGTGGATGGAATAAGCCCGTAAACTTGGCCTGCTGCAAGTAAAACCATGCAAGTTCAAAATTTTTAAAGAATTTTTACAAGGATGGTAAAGAATTTTTCAAAGATTCATGTAGTAGTAGAGATTAATTGTTGCTCTGAAATAATAATTTCTTCATAAATAAATATTGAAGGAAACGAAGACTCTTTTGTTTAATGTGCGCTTTGTGAGTACTCATTTAGTATAATTTGTACTTTTTATCAAGTAAGTACAATCAAACATATATTCATTTATAACCTTATATTTAGCAATGTTCAAACATGAAAAGAATACATCAGGGTTCATATACTTAACGCACTGTCATTTTACATAGTACTTCAAAACTCAATATAAAGAGACTTTTTATCCTCCCTCACATATACACATGTACATATAGGGGCATATAACTTTTATGCTGCGTATCTAGTTCTTCTGTACATAGAGACATTTCGTAAATTTCTTTAACCATAACTTTGAAACTATTCATCAGAATGATTAAAGATTTAATATGCAGCTTCAGCATGCTGATTGTATGCACTTGTACTTCCTGTTTGGCATAGGCATTGGTGTCCAAATGACACATTTCCTATGGTTTTAGTTTGCCATCACTTTGCATTCGTTGTTGTCATCATCTGTCATAAACATTTTCAAAACTCTTCTCCTCTGAAACTTGTTGGCCAATCTCAACCAGAATTTTACACAATGCTTCTCTGGGATTCTGGGTTCAAAATTCTATGAGAATGTAAAAAGAAATGTGACTTCCTAGACACCACAAGACAATATTATTTTCCACGCCATTCTTGCAAAAACTACCAATTTATTTCATACCTGCTTTAGTGCTTCTAAAGGGAAGGAATTATTTTTTTCAAACTAATGCAATATCTTGTCATGTTAATAAAATTTCATGTTAAATTAATGTTAAATTTTAACCTCAAGTTAAAGTTATTCTATTTCATACAAATCTAACGTTAAAAGATTAACGTTGAATTAAAATTACATTTTTTATCACATCAGTACAAATAATAAAAAAAAGGCAAAAATCTATAATTCATAAATATTTGTCTCCAATAACGATATAAAGCGAAAAAGCACCACTGATTTTTTAGGTTTTGAAGAATTTTCAGTTACCACATGTTAAATTCACATTAAATATTAACGTTAACTGCATGCTAATAGATGAATGTTACATTAACGTTAATGTTTAGCATTAAATTTATGTTAAGTAAATTTAACGTTACATTAACACTAACTTAACGTTAACCTAGCATTAATTTAACGCTAATTGAGATTAACGTTAATTTAACGTTAGCCAAATTTGCCTGTGTAATAGCAATAATATACCGGCTTTAACTGATATTAAAGCAACTAAGTTGGTATTATACAATAGAAATTTTTCAGTGTGTTTTTTTTTTTAATAAATTGTAGTGGTGTTGAACAAGATTAATATGCCAACCCATCATCTATCATATACAGTAAGGGTTAATCAACTGACTATCGTATCGGTTATAATCGGTTGCTGCAATTCCTCCTTTATTTTGCTTTAAAGTTGTTGAATAAGTTATATAGTATGTAGTGTTTGCTTTTCTGTGAAACTAATGAATAAATTAATACTATAAATGCATTCGTTTGTAAATGTGAAATTTGTACATTCATAAGAAATCATTACCCTTTTTCCTCACTGTGAATAACCCCTGATTTTACCCATAATCTAGTGACTACCTGAAGACTTGTTCAAACAGGTCTAGTAGTTTTTCGGATGAGAAGAACTTTGAAATTGTTCACATAAGGTTCAATGAAAAGCCACGATGCTATGGCGGCTGTCTTAGATACAACCAGAACTTGCAGCACATATTTTTTAAACCAGTCTATCCAAGAAGTATTGTGAAGCAAGTTTTGTTGCAATGTTAACAGTACTGATAGTTTTAGAGCATAGGGTTTTTAATATGTGTTCCCATAAGGTTTGTCCAATGTTAAACTATGTTCTCTGCTTGAGGTCATTTCAGATGTGGTATGGACATTACATTATAACTCTTTTTTTGTAAAGGACCATACAAGGATAACGGTGAACGATTTTAGTTCCAATTAACCTAGCGGTTTTTGAGAAGATCTTTCATGGATGACTTACCTCCGCTTTTAAGTGGATTTCAGTTATTGATAGTCCAGACTTCCCCATTATGATTATTTTATTGCATAGCGGTCTATGGATTCCACTTGACTACTTTGGCTTAGTCTATGTGGTCAACAAAATCATCCTTAAATAACAAAATAGCGAAGTTACTGTTAATTTATTTTCTGCATATGTGCATTTCGACAACTTATGTGATTTCAATAAAGTCCAATGTTAAAACATGTTCCTGGCTGATGCCATCTTAAGCCAGAACCCCAAAACAACTTTTTTGAGGACCAACCAAGCACTATTTACGATTGGACGAGAGACGAGGGACAGACGATTAATGGACAAGGTGCCACTGATGGATGGTGGACGCAAAGTGACGACAAAAGTTCACATCCAGGTTATAACCAGATAAGCCTGCTGAGAAAGAATCTGTGATCAAAATAATTAACTTGAAGTTCTCAGCATACAACATGTAGATGATAGACATAATAAAATTGTAACATTGGCGGATCCAAGGGAGGGGGGTTCTGGGGGTTGGAACCCCACTTTTTCTCTGACAGTCATGTATTTTTTAATGAATATCCTGATGTTTTACTAAGAAATACCCCAAAAATGTTCGCGCGTCGCTCCGCCCGGCGAAATTTCCATTCACTTCTAAATCGGAACCCCCTTTTTTAATTCCCTGGATCCGCGCCTGATAATAGCTTCAAATACTTAAGCTTCAGACCAAGTATCAAATCATTAAGGTATACAAGTGGTGAAATACTAGTCCTTGACAACAAATTTTAATATATGGCTAGAATGGATGAAAACTAATTATTAACAGACAGAGGGTAGATAATTCACAGAATTGTCAAAGGGAGCATGATACATCTCACCATACATAAGCTTCAGACCAAATAGAAAACTAGACATGAGCTGTGGCAAAGCCTCATAAGGATACATCCCCACAACATAACTTCTTTTTTTGAGAATGTATAAGTTCAATTATCTCCCCTTCCAGATTTTAAACAGCAATCATATTAAGTCATGTACATCTTCATGTTATATACTATAACTGTGTAACATTTGATAAAAATCCATATAAGAGGATATATGCTAACAAGGTATCTCCTCCTTTTTTCCATTGAAAAATAGTGAAGTTAATGAATTGTCTCCCCTCTAAATCCAATGTATGTCTAGGAGGACATGCCCTAAGGCCCTATCAAGTAAATTTGTAGATTCTCATCCACCTGTAACAAAAAATCCGGGGTTGATGGGAGGGTTTTATTTTATATTTTTTTATTGATTTTCACAAAAATTGAAAGGAATTTAAAGAAAATTTCTGAATAATTGAAAATAAAAAAAGAGCTTATATATATATATAATTAGAAAAAATGGGACAGGTGGTTATGAAAATCTCTTTAATTTGATGTGGCATTACAAGGCACCACTTTTTCTCTAAAAAATACAAGTTCATGAATGCATTCCCTTCCCAGATTGAACATCAACATATACTACTTCATTCAGATCTTCAGGTTTTATAATAAAACTGTGCGACATTTCATTAAATCCAAAGAACTGTTTAGGAGGACATGTGGTAACAAGTTACATGGATGGAGGAACAGAGTATTCCTATATACACCCCCAACTTTGTTTGCAGAGACATAATAATTACTAAAAAGAAAAACCGAGATATCCCGAAGAAAGGTTTCTGGATAGGCATGGAAAGACGGACAAGTGTAAAACAGAATATCCCTTTTCCTAGGGAGTGACGATATAAATATTCACAAACTGAAAATCTCAATGCAGATGCCTGGATCATGTCGTGGATGGTGTAATAACAGATGACTAGAACAGACCATAAATCTGCAATGGTAAATAAGGCACACTTAAAACTTGAAAGCTAGTAAAGTAAAAGAAAAAAATATGTTGTATGCAAGTCTCAATTTTATTTATATTTTTTCTAGGAATTAAAAAATATGTAACACTTTCAAAGGAGCAAGTTCATTCTGATCTGTGGCCCTTAAGTAATTAACTGTTAATTCATATAGTCATCGAATTAATGGCTAGTTCAATAAGGTGTAGTTTATAAGTCAAGTTTATAAGTTTATAAGTGGCCAAGTGGTGTTCTCTTTTTGCTGATATCTGTGTAAAAGTGTCGGTCAATCTGGTGTTTTATCTTCATAACAATATTTTCCAAATTTATCTGAATTTCAATATTATGACTTCAAACTGTTTGGTTATAACTGAAAAATATAAAGCAATACATTCAGACTAGTTTAAACATTATATGTTCATATTTGATAAAATTCTGAAATCTTATTGCTCATCTAAAGACAACATCAACAATCCTACATCAGATTCAGATTTGGATAAACATTGATGATATATTGATCAAAAAAGATAATGCAGCAAAATTCATCAATGCAGAAAATATAGGTCAAAGTGACATAATTCTCTTATGGATGTTGGTTACTTCTTAAGATGTAACCACTTACCAATCATTATCTGGATTTGGCATGTAGATGCTAAGACACATGTATGGTACAAACCAAACAAGATGTGTTTGTGAAACACTACAGTTGGGTGCTGACGCAACATTCCATCCAAGTGCAATCTAAAAGCGTTCCTCGCGTGTACGTAGCGTGCATTTGAAAGTGATTCCATGACAGCTTAGAGTGAACTTGTGACCACTTTCAAGTGCACTTGAAAAGAAGATGCGATCGCGGGAGTGATCGCAAAGTGCACTTGAAGTGAACTTCGTGGCAGCTTTGGATTGCTCTTAACGATTGGTCAGTTCAAAACACTTTATATTGATATGACGAAATTAACTTTAAGCAAAAAGAAGTATGAAAACTCGACGTCTTCATTCGCTTTTTAATATATTTTTGATAATAAAACCAAAATGCCATTATAAATTATTATGAGCGTTGTTTTGTTTTATGTATACATTCCATGCTTACGTCACATTATATTCTTAATAAATCTTTCAAAAATGGTATTTTATCGAGGCCTATGTTCTCGGGCTATGTTCATGCTGGAGACACTAAATTCATATGTAATTTAAAAAAAAACTTTGTCAAAAAATAGTCCAAAAGTTGGAGATATTATATGTTGTTGCTTATTTTAATTGTCGCGACACAACATTTATATGTATTTTCAGAGACATATAATTAAATGTCTCTGGTATCTTTCCCAAAATTACCTAATAAGATTGAACTATTTTTTATTTTAGCCTTTTTATTTCTCGCGATACCAATGTTATACATCTTTTGTTAAAAATAACCTCAAAAGTGGGAAATATTAGGTTTCGGTGCTTATTTCAATTGTCGTACCACAATATTTACCTTGTAAGACTGAAACATTTTACATTTAAGGTTTTTTCCTTTCTCGCGATACCAAATTTATGCATCTTTTCTCAAAAATGTATTCAAAAGTTGGAGATTTTATATTACGGTGCTTATTTCAATTGTCGCGACACAGCATTTAGATGTTTTTTACCCAAAATTACCTACTAAGCTGGAAATATTTTCCATTTTAGCTTTTTTCCCCTCTCGCGATTCCAAATTTATACATCTTTTGTCAAAAATGTACTCAAAAGTGAGATATATTATATGTTGGTGCTTATTTCAATTGTCGTGACACACCATTTATATGTATTTTTCTCAAAATTACCCACTAAGATTGGAATATTTTGCATTTTAAAGTTTTTCCTTTCTCGCGATACCAAATTTATGCAACTTTTGTCAAAAATGTATTCAAAAGTGGGAGATATTATATGTCGGTGCTTATTTCAATTGTCGCGACACAACATTAATATGTATTTTCCCAAAAATTCTTTACAAGATTGAAATATTTTGCATTTTAGCTTTTTTCCTTTCTCGCGATACTAAATTTATACATCTTTTGGTAAAATTGACCTCAAAAGTGGGAAATATTATATGTCGGTGCTTATTTCAATTGTCGCAACACAACATTTATATTTATTTTTTCCAAAATTACCTAATAAGACTGAAATATTTTGCATTTTAGTAGTTTGTCTTTCTCACGATACCAAATTGTTGCATCTTTTGTCAAAAATGAATCCAAAAGTGGGAGATATAATATGTTGGTGCTTATTTCACTTGTCGCAAAACAACATTTATATGTATTTTTCCCAATATTACCTGATAAGATTGAAATATTTTGCATTTTAGCTTTTTTCCTTTCTCGCGATACTAAATTTATACATCTTTTGTTAAAAATGACCTCAAAAGTGGGAGATATTATATGTCGGTGCTTATTTCAATTGTCGCGAAACAACGTTTATATGTATTTTCCCCAATATTACCTTATACAATTAAATATTTTGCATATTAGCTTTTTTCCTTTCTCGCAATACTACATTTATACATCTTCTGTTAAAAATAACCTCAAAAGTGGGAGATATTAGGTGTCGGTGCTTTATTTCAATTGTCGTACCACAACATTACCTTATACAATTAAAATATTTTGCATATTAGCTTTTTTCCTTTCTCGCAATACCAAATCTATACATCTTTTGTTAAAAATGACCTCAAAAGTGGGAGTCATTAGATGTCGGTGCTTATTTCAATTGTCGCGACACAACATTTAGATGTATTTTTCCCAAATTACCTTCTAAAATTGAAATATTTTCCAATTTAGCTTTTTTTCCCTCTCGCGATACCAAATTTATACATTTTTTGTCAAAAATGTACTCAAAAGGGGGAATATATTATATGATGGTGCTTAATTAAATTGTCGCGACACATCATTTTTATGTATTTTTCCCAAAATTACCTACTAAGCTGGAAATATTTTACATTTAAGCTTTTTTCCTTTCTCGCGATACCAAGTTTATGCAAATTTTCTCAAAAATGTATTCAAAAGTGGGAGATATTATATTACGGTGCTTATTTCAATTGTCGCGACACAACATTTATATGTATTTTTTCCCAAAATTACCTTATTTTAAACTTTTTTTAAATATTACCTTATATAAAACTTATTACCTTATATAAAACTTCTTTGAAAGGATGTTATAAAGTAAACTATTTTAAAAAATGAGTTATTTTATTCATTTGTAAAGATTCAGTATAAACCGCATAATGAAAACCTGACTTTTCAAACACATTTATGTAAAGATTTACAAAAAGTTATATCGCGACATGTAAAACTTCTTCGAAATGGTATGATAAAGTAAACTATTTAAAAAAGTGAATTATTTTGGTCATTTGTGAAGATTTAGTATAAACCTGACTTTTCAAACATATATATGTGAAGATTTACAAAAAGCTATATCACAACTGGAACTAATATAACATATTATATTAGTCCCAGATCACAACATATGAAACCATCTACTTCGAAATGGATATAATAAGATGAAATATATTTTTAAAAAATGAGTTATTTTGGTCATTTGTAAAGATTTAGTATAAATGACATAATGAAAATCTGACTTTTTGTCATTTATAAAGATTGGGTTAATGGGGTATACGCGGGAAGTGCGACTTCAATTTCAAGCGAGTTGAGGCAATAAAATCGTTAAAAAACGATCTGACTGGAATACACGTTCTTATAATTCTACACGATTGCCGTTTTCATTTTTGTAGCGGGAATATATTATCTGACATGTTTTATAATTTATATATAACTGCATTGGTTTTTTAGCGTTAGCTTATCAAAAAGAACGCTACGTGGAAATACTTTTTTTATAACCTCAGCTATCGCTTATAAAAAATGCGATCTAGCTATATATATATAAAAGATAACCTCGTTTTAAATAGTGATCCTCGCGACAGCTTTCAAGTGCACTTGAAGTTCACTAGTGAACGCAAAAATACCGGTCATGGAATAGCTATCTATTCCAAAAAAGTGAACTTCGCGACAGCTAAGAGAACGCGAAGTGCACTTGAAAAATGAACTTTAAGTTCACTTGAAGTGCACTTTTTGGAACGTTGCGTCTGCACCCATCTGTACATATGCCCCTAGATTCTACAGTAAAATATATGAAAATACCCAATTTCACCCCTTTTCGACCTTTGTGACCTTGACCTTTGACCTATTTTTTTGCATATTTATGTTCATATTGACAAGACCTATACACTTGCCAGGTATTAAAAGTCTATCTTACATAGTTCAAAAGTTGTTTATTACCATAAAAAAACACCCGATTTAACCGCTTTATTCTGAAACAGATGAAGTCCCGTTGGTCCTCTTGTTTATTAAAATGGTTTTAATTGTTCAAAGTATCTGTTTTAATATGCTATCAGAAACTTACAGAAAAATATTGTATCAAGATCGGAAAAAAATGTAAAAATCTTAAATGCTACCTTTTATTTGAACAAATGCAATTTGGGCTGCTTTTGGCCCATTTGACCTCTTCTGCTCGGAAACGGTAATAGCTAAGCCAAATCCATTGGCATACCACTGAAAGCTTACAACAAGAGGAATCCCAATAAAAAAATTCCCATTGAAATCCGATGAAAAATAAAAAAATTCAGCTAATCTACTTGTTTGCAATTTTGGCCCCTCATAGCTCGGGAAGAAAACAACTTATCAAAAATCTGGAGAAACAGTTCAATATTAATTTTTCATAAGGAGTCCATTGCAAAAACTGCATTAAAATCAGAATAAAATTTAAAAAAAGGAAATGTGTAAGACATGGATGCCCTGCCAAAAGATTTATAAATCTTAAAGCCACTTAATTGTCATGAATTTTGGCAGTTCTGATCACGGCAATTAATTTGATAAATATTGCTGTCCTATAATGTGCAGTTGTTGAGAAACAATCTTAAAGGCACATCTAAACCAAATTCACCGAAGCGTAAAATGTAGGTCAAAACCACCTTATTGTCAATACTTTCGGAAGTACTTAAGGCAATTAATTTGATGAAATACCATTGTCCTGTAATGTATAGTTGTTGAGAGATGTACTTAAACGCAAATCTTAACCAAAGTCACAGAAGCGTAAAATATAGGTCAAAGCCACCTAATTATAGATGATTTGGGTAGTACTCATCAAGGCAATTAATTTGATGAAATATCATTGTCCTATAATGTATAATTGTTGAGAAATGGACTTTAACGGAAAACTTTACCAAAGTCACTGAAGCATAAAATATAGATCAAAGCCACCTAATTGTAAATGATTTAGGTAGAACTCATCAAGACAATTAATTAGATGAAATATATTTGTCCTATAATGTATAGTTGTTGAGAAATGTACTTTAACGCAAAATTTTACCAAAGTCACTGAAGCGTAAAATATAGGTCAATGCCAACTTATTGTAAATGATTCGGGTAGTACTCGTCAAGGCAATTAATTTGATGAAATATCATTGTCCTATAATGTATAGTTGTTGAGAAATGGACTTTAACGCAAAACTTTACCAAAGTCACTGAAGCGTAAAATATAGGTCGAAGCCACCGAATTGTAAATGATTTGGATAGTATTTATCAAGGCAATCAATTTGATTAAATATCATTGTCCTTAAATGTACAGTTGTTGAGAAATGGACTTATACATAAAACTGAACAACAGTCACCCAAGCATGAAATATAGGTCAAAGAGTCAAACTACCTAGTGAGCTATGTAGTACTTTCAAATATCTACCAACTGACCTTTTATCATTGTTCTTACTTTTACAGTTTCTGAGAAATGGACTTTAATGCAAAACTTAACCGGACGTCGGGACTGACGAACGGACGGAGGGACAAACAAGGGTAACACTATATACCCTTCCACATTCGTGAGCGGGGCATAAAAATAAAAAAAAAAACATAAATTCCCCTTTTTGCCCACCTTTATCGCATGAACGGTACATGCTATGTGAAATCCATTGACATACTACAAATTGGAAATTTCCAAAGGAACACACAAAAAGAAACCCCATTAAAATGTAATAAATAATAAAGATTCTACAGTTACATTTGTGAAAACATCCAATTTACCCCTTTTAGGCCCCCTTTTTTAAAAACGGGTAGGGCCACAACGACCAAACTTATCAAAGCCTTTCTTTTGTGCCAAGGGCCATTGTGTTAAAATTTCATAAGGATTGACCAACAGGAACTAAAGTTATTGAACAAAAAACAAAAGTGTTTACAGACGACGACGACAACGAAAGCACCATACCATTATCCGACCGCAAAAATGTTTGTGGTCGTATAAAAATCCATATCGTATTAAATGATACACTTTCAAGTAAGCACTCTAATACAGGGTGCTTGTCCAACTTGCAACTACCGGTCAAAATTGGAATCCGGGAAGTAAAACTTAGAACTACTTGCCCAAAGGACCAGTGAAAAATTCTAATAACATGAAATTCTGCACTGTTTTGACAAATTAAAATTCATTTCTGACAAGTTAATCTTAAATCTACTCGTCTGACTGACAAACACAAATAAATGTTATAATGCAGAGGCTTGTTATATTGAAAAAAGCTACCGTTGGGTATATGAAACCAAAAATTTTATCATGCTTGGCTTCTCCACATATCACTTACTATTGTCAAATGTATAATAACTTAAACAATACACTTTCAAGTAAACATTGGCAGATCAGAGGTGGGGGGGTGGCATTCCACAGTTGGAACCCTTTTTTCTATTCTTTTTATTTCGTCCAGATTAAGGCAATTCGACAAAAAAAAAAATAGCTTAAGATATACTTGGTACCCTGTTTGTGGTGGAACCACGGCTGCATTGATCCACTGGTGGTACATTTTATAAAGCAGCCACCTTATGATAGTTGCATCCGGAAAAAATATATGAAATAATTTACTTTGAGCTCAAGTTTCAAAATAATTAACATATTAATCAAGAAATGTGGTATAACTATAAAGAATACGGGACAATATAAGTCATACAGTTTATGTCTTTTTATATCAGCTTCCATGGATTACCAATAGCGTTTGTATGTGACGGTAGTTGAAAATTAGTTCATGTATATAGAAGGAAGAAATCAATATCTTGCATATCTTGTCTCACTTTAATTGTAAGCACATGCAAAACATTTAAGATGTATTCCGTCGCTTCAAATTTCCATGCGTTTATCCAGTATTACAAGTAGTCTGATTTAATAAATCTTACTGTTTATTTAAAGAATGAGAATGTACCTTTGAACCAGAAATTCATTAAGAACCACGAGATATGCAATTTAAATGTAAACAGAGATTTAAAATTGCATGCCAATTGTTTAGAACCAAGTTACTATTCAGCTTTGGTATGTGACATCATATTTTTCCCGGGAACTTTCTTGATATTTCTTTGTGAAAGTCAAAGCTGATCATGGTTTTGCTAGTAATTTCAGAACGTTAAAGCGAGAAAAAGTATCAAACTCTTTGATAAGGCGAGATATAGGGAATAATACAAAATGTACATGGGAAAATCTGATAAACATTTTGCCGTGTATTATACACTATATTATATATTTCGACAACTGAAAAGGTCTTTGTATTTTGTTTTATTTGCAACTTTTAGACATTGTATGACCAATCAATTAGTGTTTGAATACTGAAGTTGCTGTAAATTTAGCTGCTTCATATGCGCATTTCGACAACTTATGTCTTTTCAGTACAACCTATGGATAAAAGTATTGGGAATATACCGGTACAGATTTCTTACTATGCATTTTCAAAATTAAAGCTGTTGAAGTCTTTTCTTGGTGGATTTGTTTGGAAAGATGCAAAATGACACCCATTTTCAATGTTTTGGAGTCGAATATCATTTTCTTTTGATTTAATCTTAAAGTGAAGAATGAACTATATCATGTATGTCACTTTTTATCACCTTTTTACACTATATTTAGGCCTAAATATCAAGGAAATAAAGATTATGTCCACAAATCCCCAAATAGAATAAAATAAATGAAAAAAAAAAAAAAAAAAAAAACTTTCTGGATCATTTTAAATATAGTTTATTAAATGGCAGCCAATATTTTTTCGAAAACTGTTGCTTAGTCACACTAAGTTTTTGGATGTTTTCCCTCTGTCTGCGCATTAAAATCTTATAATTTTTTGCTTGCTTTCAGGGTGTAAAGAACAATAAATTTGCTTTATTATACTCATTAATTGTGAAATTGTCAGTTGTCAGCTGTAATTTTTTATTTACAATTTTTCCATTCATCGATATTTTGACTAGAACATGTTCAATAAACTCTATCCTTTTTAAGTTTTAAGTTTCTCAACTTCACAAATGCGGCTGTCGTCTCCTTCTTTTCGAAGTGGATGTCACCCGAGGTTTTTCTAATTTATAACATTATGTTCAGAATAAGGGTGTGATACAGGGTATGTGATACGGATTTTGCCATGCAACACAGGGGAAGCGATTCGGGGTTGACGTCATCAATGGTGATATAGACAGCACTCTCTGCGTCATATATTCAAAATTTATGTTATACTAACTAAATAAATGATATATGATAAAGGTTGATCTCAAACCTGAAGGCTAAGATATCATCTCTCAAGCCTCAGGATGGACATGATATCTTAGCCTAAGGGTTTGACATCAGCCTATCACACGAGATATAGACATGGCATCTTCGCTTCCGGTTATCCAGGGATGAGGATTTGCAATATTGTCAAAGTGGCCACCTGGGCCCCTGCAAAACAAAATTCAGTAGCCCAGTCAGTATTTTACTAGCCCAGTACTATATGGTCAATCAAAATTTCAGGATTTTTCAGTAGGAACCTGGGCTACTGGTTTCAAAATTTTAGTAGCCCAGGTCAAATTTTAGGGGCCTTGGGCTACTTAGCCCCTGGTAATTTGCATCTCTGTTATCCCCCGTAAGGTTGGTTAACAATACACAACTTAAACCCCATATGCATTTTAATTCTAACAAAATTAATTCAGTGTCACAGTAAACAATGGCAGGTTTATCTAAATATGAACAGTTTCATGAACCGTGTCCTTGATGAGCAATACTTGCCATTTAGGGTTGATAACCGGAACTGTTTATTTGTAGTTAAATGCCGAAACAGAAGAGCGGACCAAATGATTTTTTGAAAAACGCTATATTCTCAAAGATCAATGCCTTGTGCGTGTGTGTGTGTGTGTGTGCGTGGGGGGGGGNGGGGGGGGGGGGGGTAAGAGTGTATGATTTTCATATTAGCTATATTTGGTCAATGGGTCATTGATCAGCATATTATATAGTTCACAATTGTGACATGGCTTTGGGGCTTTATATTTTTAATGATCTTATTTAATGGGTAATCAGCTGATCGCCGATTCATCACTACCTCATTTTAATGGCACAATAACAGCACTAGACCATGTTAAAACAGAATGTTATTATACCTACCATTCATATGACATCCCACGTTTTTTCTATTTCATTTGTGCTGAGCTTGGAACTAAAATTTCAGTCCTCCAAATCACCATATGTAGCCCGCCATCGCAGATCATCATCCCAAATCCAAGCTCCATTTTGATCAAGATTGTGGGCGGAGCTATATGTCATTGATAAATGAGATGTTTCGGCTCATTTATTCACAAAATCTATTTAATTAACAAATTTCAGACGGCATTGAATAACGAGTAACTACTAAAATTGCTATCTCCCAAGAAATGCTTACTTTTAATTTTAACAAAGAAAGAAAGACAACTCTAGTATAATTGGCAAGATAGAAAAGCAAAATAATCAAACAAAATTACATTTTTGAATCGTTAAATAATAGATACTACAAATGATGAAATATGTTTGTTTATTTATCATTCACACCTTTACTAAAAGTAATAAAAGATTTTGTTTATCTATCATTTATACATTTACATGGGTGAATGAGCTGGAGACATTTATGTGTTAACATTTCTCTGATTGAATATAATTACCAGTCTTCTAATTGTTTATTAACCTTCATTTACATCATAAATACCGTCATAATTATTATACCATAATGGAATAGCTATTCCTAGCAAAGAAATAAAATATATAGGAATAAATGATTAGAACTTATTCAAAATTTAACTTACAAAATTCATTCGGTTTAAAATTCATATATTAAGTTCCAGTATAAACATAATTTTAGGAGACTCCCAATTAATATAGGGGTTATAATAAAGCCAGTTAGCATTATCATGATCGAAATGGCCTTTAAATCTAAAATGTGACATTACCTCTGAACCGGGACAAGAAAGACCAATTTTCCGGTGTTTCTATATATGGATTTTGGTGATAAACAATTATGTTTTTCATAGTATAGTAAGTTTTTTAATGACATTAAAAACCTTTCATTAATGTTCTTATACTGTATGTCACATACCAAGTGTATGTGTGAGTATAAATAAGTCTTTCAAAACAATGAAAAATTAAGCTAAGCTAAGCAAGAATAAAATAGCAAAACAGGCAAAATAAAATTTAAGCAGTAGAAAAAGCTATGCAGAAAAAGCTAATTTAATATGAAAACCTACTCACTATATATGATAATACCTACAGAATAAACACAAAATTATTAGTATATGTTGGCCAATATACAATTTAAATTAGAATTCCACGTGTGCATATGTGGTAAATATATAAAATGGGAGAGTTAAGGTACATATTCATCCCTCAACTGCCATTTGTCTCTGTTATTTTACCTTGATTCTAATTTAAGAAGTGTTCCTTGTACCCTTATTCTCGTTTTGAGTTTTTCCTCAGTTCTTCTCCCGCATGCCATATTGGCCAGCAAATGTCTACAATATTTTCATGCACACAGGCAGATCATCAAATATTCTTATTTTTTTCCAGCCAAATTTGAACCTTGAGACATTACATATCTTTTTATCATTTAAATATATAAAACTTACAATGACAGCATCTGGTTCACGACGGGTATTACCATTAGCCGGAAAACGGTGCGCATTTGCAATGGGTATTGAATCGGCACTCAGTTTTTAGGTCATTAGACATAAAGTTATAGACTCGCTCATTTATATCCTCATGTTGATGTTGTGTAAGCCTATATATCAATAAATTGTACTTTCTGTCGTGATTTCTGAGGAGTATTTGTTGTTCCCTTAATTTTTCCATTGTAGTATTTATGCCTGTTCTAATTCAAGCTCAAAAGCTTCAGACAGTTCTTCCAACTGAAGATCAATGGCCTGAACACCACGTTCCAATTCATCGTGATTGTGTCTCAACTGTTTTACCTCATCCTGTGTTGTTTTTGTTCTCAATTGTTGACAATTGCGATGAAAAACTATTTACCTTTGTATCCAAACAAATCATTAAAGCTTACACATGTTGCACGTACGAGTTATTATCTCGTGCGCACGAGTTCCTATCTTGTGTCAAAGAGTTACAATCTTGTCCGCACGAGTATCTATCTGGTGCACACGAGTTACTCATCTTGTGCGCACGAGTTACTCATCTTGTGCGCACGAGTTACTATCTTGTGTGCACGAGTTATGCATCTCGTGCGCACGAGTTACTATCTTGTGCGCACTAGTTACTTTCTTGTACGCACGAGCTACTATCTTATACGCAGTATGTGCATCATTTGCACTTTTTTGAGAACAGACATTCGATTCTGAAGGGGGCGTAAGGTCTAACTATTTTTGACCCTTTTATATTCGCAAATTTTTTGACCAGGCAATATTTTTGTCCTCATGCGCTTCTAGATTTATTTTAAATATTTAGCAATATTTCAGGCCATACATATTGCTATCCTGCCTTTACGAAATGCGATCTCTTGTTCCTTTTATTCAGCAGAAAATTCGCTTTCTTTCTATTCTTGTCAAACCCGCCTGGCACATATACTGCACAATATGCACAAAGTTTTTTCAACTTTCGATTTGGCGGAATAAATCAAGTATTTTCATTGATTTTTTTAATTTATTTGTTTCTTGTTTAAACAATGAAAGGATATGGTTCAAATCTCTACAAATACATGGTAGAAACAAGCAATGTAACAGTGCTTTTAAACATTTTCATGTTCAGCACATCGGTTTATTTTGGGACAATAAGGCCACAAGATGGTACATCTGGTTCTCAATTATCAAAATGCTTGTCTGTTATAAGGGTTCAATGTCCAGCAAATTCATGCAAATTTCAGTATAAATATATTTTAACTTAGAAACCCGTTGTCGAAGGAGCACTGTGAAATTGTGCACTCTAGTCGGACACATCAACTAGAGGCACTCAAGAGCCCGTAGCTCACCAGGTTCATTGCTGACATAGAAGTCCAAATAACAACAATGTTAAAGGGCCTCATTTTGTTATATGTTAATAAACCTCGATGTAATGTAGGCCAATATGTCGGAGGAGAATATCTTTCAATGCATTTCCAATAGGGTTGAACCATTCTATATTCCCTGCTGGTGGCCATCTTGAATGAGACACATACATCCCAAACACATTTTTAAAGTGACCACCAAAGGACTATTGTGTTCAAGTGTTCAAGGAAGGGATCTCTGAATGCTTTCCCATTATGTTCAATGTTAAAATATGTTCCCCGTTGGCGGCCATCTTGGATCTGATGCTGACTTGCAAGACAATATTTTAGAGTGGATTAACCAGGACAGTAAAGACCAAGTATGGTTCAAGTTTGTGAAATACTGTCAGAGGAGAACATCTTTGAATGTGTTGTCCCATAAGGTCAAATGTTAAAATAGGCTTCCTGCTTGCGGCCATCTTGGAGGAGATGCGGCCATGTCAACTCAATCATGAGGATAAAATGAATTCCGTGACATGATGAACATTTTCTGTATTTTAAACTTAATCTCTATCTCAAATCGTTTTAGAAATATAAGGCAGCATGTATAAAATTACGAAAATGTTACAAATAAAGGCCAATATTACGAGTATTCAGATTTCCTTCAAAATTTTCAGGTTAGTAGATATTTATATGCTGAACGTTTTTGCTATCAAAGTTGACCTCTATCTATTAGTTGTTTTATAAAAAATAAAGCTTTAAAAAATTTGAAAATTTTACGGAGAAAAAAAAGCAACAAGTTCAAAACAGGTTATCAGCTTATCTCAACATTGCGGGTCAGGTAGATCTTGTCATGCTGATTACTTTGAATCCCTAGCAGATTTTTGATATCTGTAACGGTTTTCAGGTTAATTGCCCAAACAGAAATTTACCCCTTTGTGGTATTTTTAATAACGGACGCCGTGTTGTTTGGTTATCAAACTAATTGATAAAAATGGGCTCAGTGGTTTCAGAGGAGTAGATCTTTGAATGCATTCCTTTCAATGTTATGGAGGGTTCTTTTTAGTCAAGTAGTTTCAGAGGAGAAGATCTTTGAATGTCCTTTCCAATAGTGTCCAATATAAAAGGCAAGTTCCCCGCTAGCAGCAATCTTCGATGGGGTGCACGCAGGTCAGATAACTACCATAATGAGGATACAACGAATTCCTTGACATGCTGCACATTTTTTGCAAACTTAACCTCTAATTCAAATCTTTTTGAAATATAAGGAAAAATGTACAAAATTTCGAAAATTTGAACAAATAAAGGGTAATAACTCCTATATGGGTATTCATATTCACATCAAGATTTTCAGGTTGGTAGATCTTGATATGCTAAACATTTCTGCCTTTAAAGTTGACCTCTATCTGTTATAGTTTTTTTTTTTTTTTTTTTTTTTTTTTTTTTTGATAAGAAATAATAAAAATTTTGAAAATTGTGCGGAAAAAAGGCAATAATAGTATATTATTTGTCTTGGGGCTCGTATTTGTCGAGGTACCTGTCGAGGTGCTGTTGANAAATGACAATTCTGCCACAAGAAAATTTTTTGCATGCTGAAATCCTACATATGAACCCAAATTTGCTGCTCCGCGGTTCAAATGGGTCTTGAGCGAGTAGGGGATGCTGAAAAGTGCTGGAAGGCAAAGCATCTTGGGCGACCCACCAAAATAGATTAAGAGATTTTGAAATCAAATAAATCAGGGATTGAGAACCTCCCAAAAGAGGGACCAGCACGTCAGATTGCTAGGTCCCGGGCGAGAAGAGAGCGTTAAGGGGTTGAGAAAGAGGGCACAGGATCAAAGGGAGGCCAGACGCAAGCCGATTCTGAAGTGGAGGGACCTGCCTAGGGAAATATTCCAAGTGGTAGCTATGTTTATATATATGGATCAAGGAGACTAAAAGTCAGTATGGAGTGGGCATGATTCTGATGCTGGAAAGGAAGAAGTTAAAGACCAAGGTCTGGGTGTGCCTCAAGATGATCCGGGAAATGCAGCGAATACCGCGGAAAAAATGACACCTGCTCAAGATTGATTACTATGGGATGAAAAAGGCAAAGAGCAGCGGGCATGACTATTTCGACTTTGAAGTGGTGATTTGAAGGGGCGTGTGAGAATCCTTTTCTGATGGTGAAAACCCATCGGAAAAATATATTTGAGGTTGGAAATCAGCAAGGGACTTGGAAATGTTTGGCTAGATCTTCGCTGAAAGGGGCGACGGCTGTCGCAGTCGATCCATTCCATCGTACTAATTCTTCAGGCAGACGACAGGGGCACCATCGTCAGGAAATCCTCGAGTCTGACATCTACTTCGTCGTTCACTGATCTAGGGACTTTAGAGGAGCATGCCAAGGATTGGGACGTTCTTGAAGGGACTATTGGGGTCTAGGATTAACCCAGATCCGTCGTAGATCTTACCAACGCCCTTCAAATATAAACCGTCACCCTGGACGGTCTCCGGCAGTCACGCTTGGGAGGGATATAAGGCCTTCCCTTGAGGCTTCACGCAGCAGACCTGGCCACCCTTTTTTAGATATAATCCCGAGCCCAAAGCTTTACTGACGACAACGCCACCCAGACCGCTCAAGGCACCCACTTCCAAGCCGGGACGGTCTTTGCTACAATGGGTAGGGCTGTCATCGCCAGGGGCATGGCTTGCGCATGGCTTGCGCTTGGCTATGAGTCTGGGCTTATTCTTCTGGCTTGAGCTCCGGTTCAGACCATACTCAGAATATGTCATTTATTTATATCTTGCGAAGGAGGAAGCGAATGGTCGAGTGATCAACTCGGAGATCGATGGACAGACCGTCCTGATCAGTGATATGTGTCACCATGGATTGGATGGCATTCACGGTCACCGGAAGGTAGAATAAATTCTTGGGGTTCTGACCGATCTTCATGGCCAGGGAGACGTTGGGGAAAAACTATAGATGACAAGTTGCTGCAACTGATCATATCATTATTTACCAGGATGCTGTTGTCGTTGATGATATTCACGATACTCTCGTTCTCGAAATATCCATTGGTGGTGGCATCGTAAATATAAGTATCTTCGTTGTTTCCCAGGACGAACCGGATGCCACTGGGGGACGTCGAAATTTACTTGGTAGTGGTCTCGCAGAATGAGGACGACTCCCAGAGTCGCCCGGTTGGCCCCAATTATGATTTTGGCGCCATGTCCATTTTTTGACGCATACGCCTCTGGATCTCAGCATTGACATCATCGATATAGTAGGATCCGACAATCAGGGAAATAGAGAACCAGCGCGCTCCATCGTCGGGGTGTAATAGAGAAGACTTGATTTCTCTCGTGAATATTTGGGAAGGACTAGTAGGTTTTCCGTTTTACCAGGACAATTTCGTAGCTCTTGGAGGGGTCCAGAGCAATGGGTTGATGGAATCGCGTGGATATCCGGCTGCCACTTCCGGGGACGACCAGAAAGAATCCTTGCTTGGGCCGTATTATTGACGATCTGCTGGAGCTCGGTCATTTATATATGGCTCAGTAGACGACGCTCATCTTTCGGCCATCTGATTCGAATTAGAGGATGCGATCGGAGATGACCATGCGTAAGGTTGGGAATCGGCGTCGACGTTTCGATCGAACTTTTCTTTGATATAGACGTCGATCGTCGAGTCCTTGAGGCGCTTGCTCTACATGGAGACGTCGAATACGAGGAGGGGATGAAGATCAGTAAAGTCGGCTGGGATGATGCCTGGATTGCTGACCAGGTGGTCAATATGGTAGAATTTCCAGCGGAAAAGCCTCCTTATAGAGCCTGGAGATCTTTTGGTTCGTGAAGGAGGCATTAAAAACCACGGCGGGATATATCTGAGAATTCAAAGTGATATCATTCAGGCGGCAGTGGTGGAAGATGGCAGGGTTGGCTCCTTGATCGTTGATCGTTACTCTTATCGGTCTGGAAGGCGACGATCACACATTGGGATCTTTCAGGGCTGCTTCTGGTAGAGAGGCGCTAGGTGAAACCAGTGCTTTCGGGGACGGCGATTGAATCGCACTGCTTAATGCGGAAGCCGATTTCTAGTTTTACTTTGCTTTCGATGGCCTTGTAGACTAGCTGTTTCTGGACTTCGGAGGGCATCATGTGGGGAGAGCTTGCCGAGGACGATCTTGCTAGGATTGCTGATATTGGCAGCATCTCGGAAGATAGCGTCATTATCCGATGCACGGACCAGGGTGAGCTCATGCTTGAATCCGTAGACCAGTTTATCATAGTCCTTGGCAAACCGAAGATATGCCTAAAGGGATGTTGAACGCGAATGAACCTTATTGGCGGGAAGAATTCGTACTCCTGGATATTTATGTCGAAGACCAGGTCTTCACGGAGATTCATCATCTCGGCCATTCATTTATGGCTATGCACGCGTGCCATCCCTGCCAATGCGAAGAGGTTATGAATATTCCATCCGTGCTTCAAAAGGATGGTGGTGGCTTTCGGTGGGCTCGGAAGGGATTTTAGCCAACAGATGATCTACTGCTTTGGTGGCACCTTTCTCCACTCTCAGGATGGCTGCATTAGTGGCGGTGGTGGCAGCCTTCTTCCCAACGGTCTTAGCGGCGGTAGACGTTAAGACTCGTCCGAGCAGACCCGTCATGCTATAAAATATTCCCCGTCTCGTAACCACAAATTTGCGGCGATATCCGTGCTTCGCGACTAGAATACCTGTAGTTTATTTAAGGATATGACGATTAAGGCGCTTATACCTGTCATTATTGATATACTTTTCACTTCGTAGGGCTTCGAAGATGGCTACGATCTCATTGTGGACACCGGTATTTCCAGGCTTGAAAGCCTCGGCGCATAAATCTAAACGCTCGGTCAGCTGTTTTGGATCTGATGGAATGATGAGCATCCTCTCTCTTTCTTATCCTCATCATAGATATGTGATACGACGGCCTTCCACTTGAAGCTGTGGTTGGACTTCGGGGTCTTGGATAGGGCACTATTATTCTAGTAGATCACATAGGTCTTCTTCAGGATATTGCTGTAAGCCTGCAGACCGTCCATATTGAAATCTTCGGGCCTCTTCATCACCATGAGCTCCAATTGCTAAGGCGTCCCCTTATATCTTTGGCCATTGACTAGGAGATCGTCGCTGTCGAAAGAGACCGGAGCATTTCCGATGAAAATTCCGCCGTCTTCCGACCTTAGCCAAAAAAGTATGATTCGCCTGAATGGGTGGTGCCGGGATAATCTTCGACAGGAAGTGGGTCTGCAAAGTCGTAAGGTGGGGCAAGGCGGGAGCCGGAAGCGACGGTTTGGGCGGGGTCTGCAGATTCTTGGTGATTTCCAAGGCGGCTATCTCCTGGACTTCTACCGATAGAAGAATCTGCCGAGGTCAAAACTTACCCCCAACTTCTCCAAGCTATTCTTCAGCTGACTCACTTTGATAATCTGCTTTATGTCGTTTAGCGACTTGGCCAGAGCATCGCGCTGCTCCTTGCTCGTGATCTTGATGAAGCTCCTTTATACAGGGATGCCTACGATCATGTGTTTTCGGATACCTGGGAACATCCCAAAAGGCAGACGACCTTACTACCATCGGCAGTACTTGTCGGCCTGAGCTTAAGAGACTCAGGGGAGGATGGTTCAAGAGGGCGATTGTTGGAGCAATTGGCATTTTAGGGGATTGGGTGAGCATTTGGCGTTCGGAGGGGCGTTTGGGGAAGCCTTTTTGGAAGCGTTTGGCGTTAAGAGGAGCGTTTGGAGAAGCGTTTGCGTGTGAAAGGGCGCTTGGATGGGCGTTCGGGAAATCGTTTTGCGTTTTAGGGGCGTTTTGGCGTTTTAGAAAGCTTCGGACAATGGCGGCGGCAGACAATGAATTCTTCTGGGCAGGTCTTCATGCAGACATTTCCGGTCTTGAACATGTGCTGGCAGTGCCTCTTCGACGATAAGTAGATATGCTTCTTCCACATATAATTTCCAGGTCGGCAAGGAAGCTGGCATTGATGTCCTCTCGCCATCGGTTGACTGCAGGAGGGTTGAGGCAAATGACGGGGTTTGGTGCTTTATTTCTCCAATGTCCTTTTATCGTAAGGGGCATGAGTCATACTAATCTGAATCTCGTGCACTCTCCATTTTCTCTTCATGCTTGCATGGGCATCGGCATTCACCACCAGATCGGTTTGCAGGCGTTGGGAAATGCAAGGTTGGCAGATATCGCCACACTTCTCCAGGCCGACCCTCGGATCATCCACTCCGCACCAGCATCGAGATGTTTGAATTGCTTGAGGCGATGTTCTTTAGCCTCTTTAGTCAGGCATTTCTCTTTCGCCGCTCGTAAGAATTGATAGGTGGGCTGGTGTAAAGATTTCCCGAAGACGTAGAAGGATCATAATCCAATCATAGTCTAATCAGCCAGAGCGTAGATTTTTTCAGCAGCGTGCGTCTTGCAACAGCTTGACATTCCGACGATCAGACCACGAATCGACCGCTTGGGTAGGAGATAGTGATTATTCCTGGTGGATGCGGCGGCATTGTAAGAAATATCGTGCACATTCATTTATACAGATACAGTATAATTTTCTGCGAAAGTGCCGAAAACCCGCCGATACGCTAGAGGGCTGGGAGTTGGTGGCAAGAAACGGCAGGCTGCGAAAGGTAAGAACCTGCGCCGTCTACGGCTTCCAGAAGTCCAAATTTATCGCTGTGTCAGGCGATTAGCTCTCTCACTATGAACAGAAAAAAGTACTGTCCATACCAGGAACAGTGATATTTTCACTGTCATTCACTGTTCTCTGCTGTGATGGTCTGTGGAATATCTATTAAGTACTGTCAAGAACTGTGCCAGTCGGGGACAGTTATTAACAGTAATTCCCAAGTGCTGTGATTAACTGTCCAGTACTGTAACAGTAACACACATTAAATAACAGTCTTTGCGACTACTGTCATGCACTATCCCGGATTGTTACAGTACATGTCAGTTATTGACATAATTTGGTGTTACTGTCATGCACTGTCCTTGATTGTAACAGTGCATGACAGTTAGCCACAGTATTTAAAATAACTGTGTTGCACCGTGGCGGATTGTGACAGTGATTTTTTTACCGTATATGTACAAGTTAATTCCTTTTATTTATAATTATCTCAAATTTTCAAAATCAATCTACTTTTGGATAAATTGTAATAGTGTTCATGGATATTTCTTTATTTTTTTTTACTTTAATGTATTTAAAAAATAAACTATCAAATGTCACATCAAAATAATTTATTTGCATAAAAAAGTTAGTCTTTAGTTCTTCAAATTAAAATTAAATTCCGCTTTTTCTTAGAAGTAGGTTTGGAATATATATTTTAATTCGCAGCAAGATTAAATTATTCATTTACAAAGTCCCCCTCCCCTGAATATGAATATCAAATCGTCAAAACCTAGGCAGCTAAGATAAGTTTAGTATTTCACGATTTATTTCTTAATTTTGCTGATTATAGGTCAACAACTTCACGGTCATTTTCCCAAAGCATAGTTAAGTTAGCCCGAAAACCGACTTACTTAAAAATTATTATCTAAAAGGACATTTACTCCATATTCTTTTACGTGTGCACAACAACAATACATCAAAAACCAATTCGCGATTAGATTTATACAGTCAGAAAACCGGTTGAAATAGAACACAAGAAAAGGAACTCTTCATATTATGAGGTAAAAAGTTACTTGGTTGTTTTGTTACTTTTGGCACCCTTGCTAAAAGATATTAAGAGCTATTTTTGGAATGATTTTTGTCGAACGTAAATTAAAACATAATATTTTCAACTGGTTTCGATAGAAAAATGCACATGACACGCTATCGTCTTTGCTAAATCGTCACAAAAGGGTGAAAATAGTGGTCACTTTCTAAAATGTATCGTTAAGTTGCATATCTTTATTTTTTTTTTTGAGAAAAAATTACAGATATAGAAAAATGATTTTTCTTTCTGATGGTTTTAATGAAAAGTTAGCACAAAAATGCTCCAATTGTATATTCATTTTTATAAAGTTGTGCAAATTTAGGCGGGAATCCAAACAATTTTTAAGCAACCAAGCACATCTTTAAACAAGCGACGCTCTTCTCAGATAAAAATCACATTATATTGTAACTTAATAAAAATTTTTGTGAGAATTACTTATCAAATCAGATTTTTTGAATATCCAATATGTTATCATGACAGAGACGTACTAGTAGTTGTTATTAGTTTAAGGGTATAAACAATGGTCTCTTGATTTTGATTTTATGAGGATGTAATTTCGCTTTCTCTAAACATTAAGTAACATTATTAAGTAATATTTCTCCACTTCTGCGAACAACCATAAAACTTTGAACTGTGTGTTTCTTGTTTTTGTTTGTTTGTTTGTTTTGGGGGCAATTGTTCGTTTGTTTGGGGAGGGGGTTGGAGTGCGGACGTACAGTTGGGTGCTGACGCAACATTCCATCCAAGTGCACTTGAAAAGCGTTACTCGCGTACACTTCGCGTGCACTTGAAAGTGATTCCATGACAGCCTAGAGTGAACTTGTGACCACTTTCAAGTGCACTTGAAAAGAAGATGCGATCGCGGGAGTGATCGCAAAGTGCACTTGAAGTGAACTCCGTGGCAGCTTTGGATTAACGATTGGTCAGTTCAAAACACGTGATATAAATATGACGAAATTAGCTTTGAGCAAAAAGTATGAAAACTCGACGACTTCATTCTCTTTTTAATATATTTTTGATAATAAATTAAAACCAAAATGCCACTATGAATTATGATGAACGTTGTTTTGTTTTATTTATAAATTTCATGCTTGCGTCACATTATATTCTTAATAAATCTTTCAAAAAAAAGGTATTTTATCGAGGCCTATGTTCATAGTGTAGACATAAAATTCATATGTAATTTCCAAAAAACTTAGTAAAAAATTAATCCAAGAGTTGGAGATATTATATGTTGGTGCTTATTTCAATTGTCATTTATATGTATTTTCCAAAACTACCTTATAAGATTGATTTTTTTTTTATTTTAGCCTTTTCCTTTCTCGCGATACCAAATTCATACATATTTTGTTAAAAATAACCTCAAAAGTGGGAGATATTAGGTGTCGGTGCTTATTTCAATTGTCGTACCACAACATTTACCTTGTAAGACTGAAACATTTTGCATTTTATCTTTTTTCCTTTCTAGCAATACCAAATCTATACATCTTTTGTTAAAAATGACTTCAGAAGTTGGAGTGATTAGATGTCGGTGCTTATTTTTTATTGCCGCGACACAACATTTAGATGTATTTTTCCCAAAATTACCTTCTAACAATAAAATATTTTCCATTTTAGCTTTTTTTACCTCTCGTGATACCAAATTTATATATCTTTTATCAAAAATGTACTCAAAAGTGGGTTATTTTATGTGTTGGTGCTTATTCTAATTATCGCGACACAACATTTATATGTATTTTTTTTCAAAATTACCTTATAAGACGAAAATATTTTCCATTTTAGCCTTTTGTCTTTCTCGCTTTTTGTTGCATTTTTTGTCAAAAATGAATCCAAAAGTGGGAGTGATCATATGTTGGTGCTTATTTCAATTGACTCGACACAAAATTTATATGTATTTTTCCCAAAAATACTTTACAAGATTGAAATATTTTGCATTTTAGCTTTTTTCCTTTTTCTCGATACTAAATTTATACATCTTTTGTTTAAATTGCCCTCAAAAGTGGGAGATATTATATGTCAGTGCTTATTTCCATTGTAGCGACACAACATTTATATGTATTTTTTTTTCCAAAATTACCTTATAAGACTGAAGTATTTTGCATTTTAGCTATTTGTCTTTCTCGCGATACCAAATTGTCGCATCTTTTGTCAAAATCAATCCAAAAGTGGGAGATATTATATGTTGGTGCTTATTTCACTTGTTGCGACACAACATTTACATGTATTTTTCCAAATATTACCTTATAAGACTGAAATAATTTGCATTTTAGCTGTTTTCCTTTCTCGCAATACCAAAATTATGTATCTTTGTCAAAAATGAATCCAAAGGTTGGACATATTATTTATATGTTGGTGCTTATTTCAATTGTCGCGACACAACATTTATATGTATTTTTTTCCAAAATTACCTTATTCAAAACTTTTTTTAAATATAACCTTTTATAAAACTTCTTTGAAAGGACGTGATAAAGTAAAATATTTAAAAAAATGAGTTATTTCATTCATTTGTAAAGATTTAGTATCAACTGCATAATGAAAACCTGACTTTCCAAACATATTTATGGAAAGATTTACAAAAATTTATATTGCGACATTTAAAACTTCTTCGAAATAGTATGATAAAGTAAAATATTTAAAAAAAAGTGAATTATTTTGGTCATTTGTAAAGATATAGTATAAACCTGACTTTTCAAACAAATTTATGTAAAGATTTACAAAAGGCTACAACACAACTTGGACTAATATAACACATTATATTAGTCCCAGATCAGAGTTATTTTGGTCATTTGTAAAATCACATAATGAAAATTTGACTTTTTGACATTTATAAAGATTGGGTTAATGGGGTATACGCGCGAAGTGCGACTTTCCATTTCAAGCGAGTTGAGGCAATCAAATCGTTGAAAAACGGATCTGAGACTGGATACACGTTCTTGTAATTCTACATGACTGCCGTTTTCATTTTTGTAGCGGGAATATATAATCTAACATATTTTATAATTTATATATAACTGCATTAGTATTTTTTAGCATTAGCTTATCAAAAAGAACGCTATACGTGGAAATAAATTTTTATAACCTCAGCTCTCATTTATAAAAAATGCGATCTATAACTATATATATATATATATATAAGATAACCTCATTTTAAATAGTGATACTCGCGACAGCTTTCAAGTGCACTTGAAGTTCACTAGTGAACGCGAAAATACCTGTCATAGAATAGCTACCTATTCCAAAAAAGTGAACTTCGCGACAGCAAAGAGAACGCGAAGTGCAATTGAAAAGTGAACTTCAAGTTCACTTCAAGTGCACTTTTTGGAACGTTGCGTCTGCGTCCATCTGTATTCTCTTTTTCATGATAGAAACAAGTCGGACCAAGTTTTATATGGAAATTCAAATTATGCGGTTTTTTTTCTACAAATGTCGGTTTTCAGCTATGTTCACAACAAAAGATTCTTAAATGTATCCAAATAGTTGATAATAGAATAATTATGAGAACAGACGGATAGAAATTTGTAGTTATTGAAAAATTGAATGAAGATGTAACGTCATTTTTTTTTTAAATTTTGTCCGAAATTTCGTTTACGCACATGTATTTAGAAAATAACATGAGAAGGTGTTAACGGGCAAAATATTTACATGTAAAGAATGGAAAAAGACGGAGTATTCCGCATATCTGACCATATTTCAGAAATCAAGGGTCGCAACTGCCTTAATACAAAATTCCTAAGAACTTATATTTTTTTTCTATAACTGTGAGAGGGGACATACGACCCTCACTCGCCTCATTGACTCCGCACTAGTACACTATGGCCAAATATAATGTCCATGGCTTCAACATCTTGTTACATTTCTGGATTATTTAAAGAAAATGAATGATTTACACTTGCTTTGGTTAAGTTCCTTTGTTTGGAATTGGTCACGAATATTATTGATGCTAATATTGATACCACTGTACAGTTACACTACAGACATTAATTTTTGAAATATATTGAACTAGACGATATTCCACTTATAAAGATTGAGATATGAACGATACAACAAACCCGACATTACTTTTCCATACACACTTTGTAATATGAACAAATAACGTTTTCAATATCAACACGCATATTTCCCCCTCCCCCTTTGATCAACTGTTCCAAGCAATACAAATATATCACAACAACGTTAGTTAAATGTCACATGAAATAAACACATAATCAAATTTCACGTATTGCTTTGTCTAACAAATGAATAATGCATTAACTATGTCATTTGTGTATCTATCACACAGCTTCATTTTCAAGTCGAACACACCCTTTTAATGATATACAAAAACAATTGTCTCCCCTGGATTGGCCTTGACAACGAATTTTCTAAATATATCTTTTTTTTTTACATATTTTTCGATTTTTAATAATCGGCCCCAAAATTTATTTCAAAAGGCCCACCAAATCAGAATAAGCGAGATCTCGCACAAAAATACCTGAGTTTTCTATGATTTTTATTCTTGTCGACTAAATGCAAAATATTGTCTTCCGGGTCGACATAACAACCACTTTACCTCTTATTTAATAGTTTAAATTTCATACCTGGTATCTCCTTTATTAGCAAATATGATAGAAAAATCATCAACTTTTCCCTAACATGTAATAGTTCCAAGTGTTCACGGTATTTCCTAGTTTTAAGAACATTTTCACAACGTGCAAAAACAACCGCGTCCATCATGGAGGTACGGATTTTAAGTCACTTTTTGAAGTGCTCCTCATCTAAAAGGTAGATAATTTTGATAAACCGGATTTCTGATTGTATAAATTTTCACGCTAATTTATTTATTTACAAAGACGTATGATCATTAAGGCGTGATTTTGTTTTTATGTTGGGTCATTTTCAGAATATGCTGCCGGAAATCGATTAAGGTGGTCTCTAGTTAATGTACTTCTTGAAAATAAAATTAATATATGCTACACTTGTATGTTTTTTAGATTATTAGCAGTTGAACATTGCCCCAAATAACTTTTTGTGTCCATTTTAGCTATTTTACAGTGTTTGAGAGGATAGTACTACACAAAACACACCAACAACTAAAACATGTTTTTGTAACGAAGGAATAAACATTTGGCCTTCCAAACAGCAGTTAGTTTGTTTCGATTCTGGATGTCCTATACAACGAATTTCAACAAAAACCTAAAACAAAACTGTCAAAATTGTATATATTAAGTGGTTAGTTCAGTGGCTGAATCTGTCGTCGAAATGTTTGAAAATGCATTCGATTTCATTTTGTTATGACAGTGTATGTAACAGATGACCTGTTACCACAGTCTTTGAGAAGATTTTAAGCATTCGGAAAATTAGTATGCTGAATGAAATAAATTCCCGGGTAAATGGCCATACTTCTTTCTTTGTAAATGTAGTGAATTTCGTGTCGAATGGTTTAGGAAATTATCTCAAATATAGACCTCGTTTTGTGTAGAAATAATAATGCAGAATATTTTAGTTTTTTATATAGAAGTGGATATCATATACTCATTTTCCTCAAACAATGTCAAACAACGACACTGAGAACCACTTATGCACCGTTAAGATAGCATTGAATTATCTATTGTGCACCAAATTCAAAAATATTGAGCCTTTGTAAAGAAGCATTATTTATACATCTAATAAAATATAGAAACTATGTATTAATGTATTCGCAACATCCATTCAACGCGGAAAAAAAGAACAAACCAATTAAAAAAATATATTGTCTTCACAGAGCAGACAACAGTGTTCGTAAATTTAACTAGGGTACTTATCGGAGTGTGTACTCCAGGTTATAGGTAGCGATTAATTCATCACTTTGAATAGATTTTATATGTTCATTTAGTGGGATCATACCTATCTTAAATCTTATGTATCAGAAATAAACAATAAATATGTATGTAAAAATGCTCTCCTTCAGTATCTTGATGTTAAATAAATAGCTGTCCTTTGTATATCGTATGTGGTTTACTGAGATGCATGACAGGGAAAATATGAGAGTACTCCAGAGAAATTTGTTAGAAAGAAATTAACAATGTAGGCTTTACATTTTGCTCGCATGACCTTGGCTATGATATATTTGATATATCTCATCAAGACCGTTGCCAGTACAGCTCCGTGCTAATCATGACTTGGTGGACACCAAAGCCATTTTTTTTAAATATCTAAAAAAAAGGTCATGCTATCTGATTTTTAGGGGTGTTTTGATTGGAACTGAGTATGAAATTTAGTTGCCTTGATTTTATTCAAATCTTCAGTTCAGTGCACAAACATTCTGTGCATATTTTGCATCCACTGGGGTAGCACCTTTTGTTAGTGTAAGCCAAATTGTATCCAATGAAATATGATTCTAATGGAACAAATGTTATTGGTATATCTATGAGATTCATTCCGTCTGGAGTTTATTTCACCAGGTGAGCATTAGATACTTTCCAGTTGGAGATTATTTCACTGGGCGAACTATGAAATTTGTTCCTTTGGAACTTATTTTACGGTGGATAATATAAACCGTTACATGAGTTTGTTGAATTAAATAAGTTAACGTTTTCTTGGAAACAAACACACAAATTTAACTTTATTTAGCCAAGGATCATTTAAACACAAGTAAATCGATGTCTCCTATTTAGTACAGGTAATCAAATATACTTCTTTTATGATCTTATTAATTTGACAGAGCCGTGACGTTGATTGCATAAATAAACAATTTTCAACTATTCACACGTGTAGGGGTCACTAAAAAAGTTGTGCACAAAGGTTCACAAAGGACCAAAAAAGGGTTTTAAATCAGCACAAAGGACACGAAACTATGTTCTTTGTATATAGATATTTATATTTTTAACAAAAAACTAATTTGAATTTTATTTCTAGTACGTTTTTAATCCATTTTAACATACGTTTAAGCATGCGATTTTGTGAAGCCACGATCGTTACCGGTAAAGACACGTAATATACTACATCTTATTTGAAATAAAAATTGCAGAGAGGTAGAGTCTAAAAAATGCTAGGATTATTATTTATTCAAAAAATTTATAATGTTGAATTTGATAATTAAATATATTAATTTCATTATCAATATGATTTTCCAACAAACCGGTTTCCAATTCAAATTATTTATTTCGGATGTTATGGATATCGAACGCGATACACACGTTGTACTTTTAATAATATCCCTAAGATAGAAATATTAAGCACAATATATGTAGTTTTTTGTGAAAAAACGATGAGAAATATTTATTAAGTTGAGGTATTAATTTGATATATTGTATCGTTCAGGTAAACACAAAATCTTAACAACTTATGGCAGAAATATTCGTTAAAACGGAGAAAAAAAATGAAAATACATTATTTTTGTGAAAATATTAATAATCGAATACTTTGAATATAATTGCATGTCCTTTGTGCAGAAGAATTATCTTTGTGTGGTCCTTTGTGCTACTTTGTGCTTTTTTCTGCACAAAGGAGGTCCTTTGTGGTGTTTTTAGACTGCACGTGTAGTACTTTCAGTAAATGGCCATATTTATAGTTGTGTTGGTGTACAAACTCGGGTGCTGTGTTGTCAATAACTATGCATATGACATAACTTGCATTTTGAAGTCTAAAGTAAAGATGTATAAATACTCTGTTAATATGAAAAAAAAAATACAAAGAACATATCGCTTACTCTATAATACTACAGATATCAGTACCAGTTACCGTTAACCTTGATTGAAGCAGTTCCATTTTATAGACGTTTTCAGAATTGAAATCGCGGGGGCCGCCATGTTGTTCCATTAGGAACTATATCCGACACAGGTAGACAGATTTGACCCGATTCGGGCTTTTTTCGATTACTTCATTATTGAATGGTACCGCACAGGTAGGGTAATTAAATTAATAATTACCTGTTTATTCAACAAGTAAGAAACATGTAAATAGAGCCGTTGAAAAGATAAAAGATTACAGAATGACATAAAATAAGTTTCAAGTTTGATATTTTACATTTATGAGTAGTAAAATGCTTTTAAAAATGTGAAATTGATAGACACCGTAGGTACCGTATTCACGAGATGCATCCAAAAGGAAAAGAAAGAAAAACGTATCAGTAAATAATTTTGCCCAGGAATGAATTAAAAGATTAAAGACGTATTTTTTTTTGGATTGTTGTATATTTTATAATTATCTTTTTTTTTTACATCGGAATACACATAAAGATGGATTGTAATATAAGGCACATAATTGGAATTAATCTCTCTAAATATGGTTGTAATAAACTTGAATAAATGCATATATTTGATAAAGCTTTTCCGTTATTTTTGTTAGAAATATTTTCGTTTTTAATCCAATTCCAAATACACATTTTCTTCCAGTATGAAAAAACTCCATTAGAAAAAACCTTACAGATTATAAATAAAATTTATTCTTTTAGTGATGAATTAAAAAAGTCATTTGTGAATCTAAAAAAAATAGAGAAAAAATAAATATGGAATACTTTTTCTGTAAAATTTATGTATTCTGTTTGTCTCATTTTCCAAAAAGAAAAGGAAATAGCGCATCATTCCGAATTTTTCATGGCAATGACTGATGGTTTGATTCACTTGATTTACTAAATGAACTTTTATTTATGTGATTTGAGTGGACAAGTCAAATCAAGGTCTTTTTAGCTAAAGATATTTTAAAGATTAAATTTTATTTTGTGTTTGTACTGTTCCGCTGGTTTGCATTTTTTTTATTTGGTTACAACTCCTGAATGCAGAAACGTTTTATGTGTATTGGTTAAGTGTTTTTGAAACAGAGGGTCCTCCATCAGCCTTGCTTTAGGTATATTGCATACTATGCATTTCTCTTAGTTTAAAAAGCCTAATCGCACTTTCTTTTTTTTGAATAGGAGCTACCCATCGGCTTCAAATATGGTCATCATGTGTTCCGTTCTGTTAGTTATGTTTATTGCATAAAGTGTTATATTTACCTTGGTCGACTGTCTTGATATCTGAAAAGGGGGACTCACTGTAAGCTTCAACATTTTTACAGTTTTATTGTATCCTAGTTGTCGGTTATTTTCAAATGAAACACCTGCAATATATACCTTCCAAAAGGTGTATTCTGATGTTGTTTGATATTCCACTTTGCCATATTACATCCGCGAAATTGGCCCATTAAATTTCTTTTGAGATTATGTCTTTGAAGTACATATTTTCAGACAGGTAAAGTAGCTTCACAAATTACAAATGCTTTTACCTATCTTTTTGTTCTTCATTTATTTCTCTTTTTTTTGTCAAAAATCTGTTTTTAATAAACTGTACACCTATCTTAAAACAGTTTTGTTTAAAAACTCTTTGATTTTGTCATATTCAGTTAGATTAAAGAGTAGCTTGCACATTTCAAAAGGTATACAGGTACCTGTGTTAATTGTGACAACATAGAGTATATTCACAGGGGCCAATTCACAAGGAAATGTTGACAAATTGTTTATTGGGGTAGTACAACCTGGTGTAACACGTATCATGTCAGGTTTTATGAATACTCTGTGAAATATTTTATTTAGTGTTTACTTTAAGCATATATCTCTTGATATTCCTATAAATTTTAAAATTGATACAGAAATAAATAAAAATACCAAAGCTCAATTACAACTTTTTAAATTGTAGATGAAACAAACTCCTGTATTGAAATGATCAAAGCTAGGAAGTGTTTTTTTTTCAATAATTTATCAGTATAAGTAATGTACTGTCTATTGTTCCCGTTTACCTCTTCATGGCAGACCTATCGTATTCAGGGGACATAACCAAAATTTACTCATTTCTGAAAACGTCTATAATAGAGTCGGTAATTCTATTTATGTTATCGTCGCCAGTGTCCAACACATGGTGTGCGGTTTCGGCATCGCCACCAGTGTGCAATATAATGTGTTGTGCATCTTCAGTAACAACGTTGCATTACCATAGCAAAATCCCTGCCATATAAATTATGTACACACGGGAAATTTCACGCAAAATTTTGGGATGATATTTCAGGTATACATGTTCATTTTAGCAATTTATAGAGATTTCATGTCTAATTCCCTGTTGACTGACAATTTCTTTGATTCTATGGTAAAACACATTCAAAGATAAAATAACCCGAAATGACAATAGATGAATTGGGCTCAAAATTAAAATGTATAACTAATCCATCGCAGTTTATTAATTGATATTCAAAAATGAATTTCATTAATACATACAGGCTAATTTTGTTTACCGTTGAAGGCATTTCAAGATGTGGAACAGCATTTAAATACTCGCTAAAATTTTAAGATTGGTTTACCCGGGTTATTTTTATTTATGTGTGATGACAAGATATCGGGGTTTCTTGTTTAAATGGTAGACAATACAAAGCGTTGTTCTTTTGCTTGTTTTTTACCATGTATTTGTAGAGACTTTGTCTCATGTGCATTTACTCCATATCCTTTTGTTCACCATTGATATAAACTAACATGTGAAACACTCGTAAGAGTTGTATTCCTATTTTGTGTCGTCAACAATGGTGAACGTAGGAGAGAAACAATCATACCTCGTTTTATATCATGGTACCTCGAACGCCACTGAGATCCAATACACCGTATTCGGATACTCTCACTGTAGTCCAGCCTTGCAGATAGTTAATCAATTACAAAATTGTTAAAATTTTCCGAGATAAATAGTTTGTGTAAATAATATTATTACTGCCCTCTGCTAGTTTGAATTTTTGCTCGTGTAAATATGAACCAATACTGAATTATATCCCTCTTTAGTCTAGAAGAGATGCATTTAAATCTTTAATTAATATATTTTAGTCAAAGCGTTGCTAACATGCACTTAGACAATTGCAGACAAAATACAGAAAAATAACATGACTAAGAGCAGGAGTTAACTTAACTTCACTTAACTGCAGAAAATTTATTCCATTCACATATATAGGAGAAATTAAACCATATTTTGTTTTTCTAAAGAATGTATTACCTATCAAGCGACACTTTCTCATAATCGTTCAAATGAGTTAAATAGAGTTAACAAAGACAGTGGTTGGGGTTCACTGCAGCCAGTAATGGTACGTCCCCCTTTTAACTCTCAGACTGGATATTCAATTTATAATTGTTTGTTTTTAATACCTTTCTGTAGAACATTTTATAACAAATTTATGCTACACTACTCCGATTATTTTGCCTCTTACTTTTTTTATAACGACCACTATCAATCAAATACTTACTAGACACCCCTTATATTTCATAATTTTTCATTCTGTTTGTGAATATTTCGTTTAAAGACGAAAAAAAAACACGAATAGAAAACAGTTTGTAGAAAACGGGTCTCTATCTTCTCTAGTGTACATGTCTAAGAGGCACGGACTATTTGATTTTCGGGAGGGGGGGGTTTAAAATTTGATTTTTGCCATCTTGGTTGAAAAAAATATTCTTGCTCTGACTTTGTCCATCAGGAAAAAAAACCTGGCATAGTGTTCAGCGGGAAAAAAAATCTGTCCTGCGTAGCGGGCCAAAAAAAAAAAAAAAAAATTCCCGGCTCGGGTCAAAATCCCACCCCCCCTCCTGAAAGTTAAATGGTCCTTGTCTTACTTTTAAGTACAATTGAAATGATATAGTTTTATTGATTAGACGTCACCTTTTTTTTTAATTAACACACCCGAGTAACATGTACAACCCCTGTATCATATTATTTTTCCAATAAACAATGTCACCTGTGTAATAAAGTCTGACATTTAAATTGTCCACACGTGGCTGCAACAATTTATATTTCGGTGAAATAAAATATTTGTATGATTTCGTCAGAATAAGCTGAGCATGTGGCCAAATATTTTTTTTTTTTTTGGCTCTTTTAGTACCAACTTCCAACTTAATGTTGACTTAAATTTTCTACTCCGGCCATCTTTGGTTCATCATTTATTTCTATTAAGTGCCATACAATATATAGTTTTTTGGTATAATTTTGTTTCACTTTTAATTAGATAATCCAGTATAAATAAAAGTTGGTATTTCATTGAAGACATTATTTTTTTTCAGTAAATTTGCACTGGCATTTTATTTCATACAGGAAATAATTGATTGTTTGACAATTTATATTTTTCATAAAAAAATTGTGGAAATTATCAAATCAAAAGCTGAAACTTAATATTAATATTTCTATTTGTTATTTTCAACTATCAGTTTTGGATTCAGAAAAAAGAGATTCTATATGTATACATGTACATGAATCTAGCACAAATACGGTAATACTATGACCGACTGTGACTGCCTGTCAAAATCTACCACAGTGCAGGACAGTACAAGTGAGACTGTAATTAACTGACATGCACTGTAACAATCCGGGACAGTGCATGACAGTAGTCGTAAATACTGTCATTTAATGTGAGTAACTGTTACAGTACTGGACAGTTAATCATAGTACTTGGGTATTACTGTTAATGACTGTACCCGATTATTACAGTTCTTGACAGTAGTTTATAGGTTTTTCACAGTAGTAGAACAGGAGATAACAGTGAATGGCAGTGAAAAAATCACTGTTCCTGGTATGGACAGTACTTAATTTGGTTCTTAGTGTCTGGAATAAGATGCTAAATCGCACGTACCGGGGCATAATTTCATAGGTCACGGAACAAAACTTCATAAGCGTCTGAAGGCAGGCAGCATCCAAAATCCTGGTCGATTCCCATCAATCGCGTAGATAAGGCCACTTATCACCACAATCTCTGCTATGCTCAGGACCAGGAAACGGCCACCTACGTTTCCATCTGCTAAAAGACCATGCTCAAGGAGCTGGACGGCATTCAGCAGCCAACGGCCCGCGACCGCATGAATCGAAGTATCGTCAGACCCTCATCAGCACCAAGGTAAAATTTTGGTTGGGAATTAAAAAAAAAAGAAAATTATCTTATCCGACCAGCTAACCAGAGAGCTGTTTGAGAAGAGGCGTGCGGTGGTTGGTGCGGTAAATGATACCGTGGCCGCCGATCTCGTGGATATGAGCGCCTTTAGATAATAGAGACCAGGTATTTTTCTTGAGCATCATCGACGTTTTCTCAAAGTATGGCTGGCTGGTGATGCTCAAAGATAAGAAGGGGGTCAAGGTGCCCGATGCCTTCCGGTCCGTTTTTAAGGATCGTATCCCCCAGAAGCTATGGACGGATAATGACTCCGAATTCTATAGTAGGGAGGTGACGGATCTTCTCCGGCATGAGGTCTACTTTACGGAGAATGAGGAGAAATCGATTGTCTTCGAATGCTGAGGGAAAGAATGGTCAAATATTTCTCAGCCAATAGCACGCGCACCTACCTAACCATCCTGGAGGATCTGGTGTGGCAATATAATACCACGATCGCTCAAAATGACTTACACCGCCGCCAGTCAGAAAGAAAATCATGCGAAGGTCTTCTGGAATCTCTGCAAAGATTTTCTGCCCATGCACCCGCCACGATTCGAGCCCATGGATAGGGTCTGGGTCGCCAAGAAGACGGGTATCTTTGATAAGGGATATGGGCCCCACTGGAAAGAATAAGTCCTCACGGTTTCGCAGGTCCTGGGCACACAGCCGCCAATCTACGAAGAGGAAATCAAAGGATCCTTCTATAGGCCCGAGCTCCAGTGCACCAACCAGGACGTTTATCGCATCGAAGGGAGTAATGATGGCTTTTCGGATGCTCTCCAGGTGCTTTCAAAAAGGCAGATAAGAAGGGGGCGCTCAGGAATGATGCACCTGCACTAAGACTCTCAGATTTAAGATCTCATTGACCAGATGCTCGTAGGCGACTTTGGTGATGGGCTCATTATCCGTTCGGGGGAGTGGAAGATTCAAGATTCGATTCGTCAACATATCGAGATCCACGTCTATACGGCCGCCATTGGTGCTGCTGCAATTCGATATATGTACCGTCGAGTTCAGAATCTTCTTCAGGGCCATGACATCATCCCTCTCGGCCGTCTTCAAGCGTCGCATCTCATCCTGCAAGTTGACGATCTTTTCCTCCAGCTTATCGTCCGCAGCCTCGAACTTCTTCTTGGCTTGCTTCACGAATCCCTTCGTCGCGGCGTCGGTATTTCTCTTGTGAGACCCATGCTAACACCAAATTTATCAACCATTTCTTATCTATAGCGGGGAGAAGACGACGTCCTCGAAGGTTCAACTTTCCGATAGTCGCTTCAAGACGTAAAGGCAGAGATGGCCGCAGATGACTGATCCGCGGGGCTGCAATTCGTCTGTATTATGGTAGATCTGTAGGCTTAGAAAGCTGATGAGACGTTAGTTGTACAGTACTGTGCAACGTAGCCCTTACCGTTTGACAAACGCAAAACGGATTGGTGAGGGGACGTGAACGGATCACTGACGTGAACATGACGGGACGGGACGGGACGAATCTATTCACGTCCATAACAGTTCACGTCCAGGTACTCGTCATTTGACGAATACAATTCGTCAATTGGCGAGAGAGAGATATGCAAAATAATCAATAGATTAATAGATAATTGAAATTTTCAAATTAAACGAAACGAATTCAATCGTGATAACGGTTTTATACAAAATTAACATGGGCAGTGACTGGGAACAGTCCAATGCTTTAATTTGATATGAAAAAAATATATAAATTGAAAATCGATAGTTAAATTTCCTTTATTTTGTTAAAAAACTCCACCAAAATGCAGAAAATGATAAAAGATATCAATCAATTTTAATCAAATAATTTTAGTAATTACAAATGTACCTATCAGTGCGGAACGTTTTCTTTGCATGAGGGTATGTATGCCCTTTATCGTTAACCGTCATCAAGATACCCCATTCCTACCCTCTTACATATTATTTTGTAAAAAAAATCATGAAAATGAAAAAAAAATGGATAAAAAAATTACTTATGAATCTTCATTTTAGTCATTACATATACACCGGTCAGTGCGAAACTTTCCTTTAACACATTTTTTTGTTAAAAATTCCATGAAAAGGAAAAAATGTGATAAAAAAAATGCTTATGAATCTTCATTTTAGTCATTACATATACACCAGTCAGTGCGAAACTTTCCTTTTACACATTATTTTGTTAAAAATTCCATGAAAATGAAAAAAATGTTATAAAAAAATTACTTAATATGAATCTTCATTTTAGTCATTACATATACACCGGTCAGTGCAAAACTTTCTTTTTACACATTATTTTGTTAAAAATTCCATGACAATGAAAAAATGTGATAAACAAATTACTTATGAATCTTCATTTTAGTCATTACATAGATACCTGTCAGTGCGAAACTTTCTTTTTACACATTACTTTGTTAAAAGTTCCATCGAAAATAAAAAAAAATGTGATAAACAAATTACTTATGAATCTTCATTTTAGTCATTACATTTACACCGGTTAGTGCGAATCTTTCCTTTTACACATTATTTTCTTAAAAATTCAATGAAAATGAATAAATGTGATAAAAAATTTCTTATGATCTTTATTTTAGTCATTACAAATAAACCGAACAGTGCGAAACTTTCCTTTTACACCTTATTCTGTTAAGAATTTCATGAAAATGAAAAAAATGTGATACAAAAATTACTTTTGAATCTACATTTTAATCATTACATATACACCGGTCAGTGCGAAACTTTCTTTTTACACATTATTTTGTTAAAAATTCCATCAAAATGAAAAAAATATGATAAAAAATCACTGATGATTCTTGATTTTAGTCATTACAAATACACCGGTCAGTGCGAAACTTTCCTCTAACACATTATTTTGTTAAAAATGTCATGAAAATGAAAAAAAAAATGTGATAAAAGAATTACTTATGACTCTACATTTTAGTCATTACATATACACCAGTCAGTGAGAAACTTTCCTTTTGCACATTATCTTGTTACAAATTCCATGAAAATGAAAAAAAATGTGATAAAAAATTACTTATGATCTTTCATTTTAGTCATTACAAATACACCGGTCAGTGCGAAACTTTCCTTTTACACATTATTCTTTTAAATATTTCATGAAAATGAAAAAAAATGTGATAAAACTAGAGGCTCACATGAGCCTGTATCGCTCACCTGGTCACTGGTTTTATTCATTGTCACCTAGAGCCCACCCATTCATACTATAAATCAGTTCAGCAGATGTTATATTTTCATTCTTGGATGAGGTACAAACTAAAAATCACAGATTTTGGAAGGGATCGTAACAAAGTTTGGTTCCAATTGGCTCAGTAGTTCAGAAGAAAAGACATTTGAATGCATTTCCCATAGAGTCCCTATGTTAAACTATGTTCCACGCTGGCGGCCATCTTGGATGAGGTAAGAACGTAAAAATCACAAACTTTAAAGGGGACCACCCAAGGACTATTGTGACCAAGTTTGGTTCAATTTCACTTGGTAGTTTAAGAGAGAAGATCTTTGGATGCATTACCCATAAGGTCCCTATGTTAAACTATGTTCCCTGCTGGCGGCCATCTTAAATGAGGTATGAACATAAAAATCATAAACTTTGAAGGAAAACATCTAAAGACTATTGTAACCAAGTTTGGTTCCAATTGGCTCAGTGGGTTCAGAGGAGAAGATATTTGAATGCATTTCCCATAGGGTCCCTATGTTAAAATGTGCTCCACTCTGGCAGCCATCTTGGATGAGGTACAAATGCAAAAATCACAAACTTTAAAGGGGACCACCCAAGGACTATTGTGACAAAATTTGGTCCCCATTGGCTCAGTGGTTTCAGAGGAGAAGATCTTTGAATGCATTTCCCATAGGGTCCTATGTTAAACTATTTTCCCCGCTGATGGCCATCTTGGATGAGATGCGAACCTGCTGGACATATGTACAAATTGTAGTTCTGGAAAACCTCAACACTTTTGCAACTCACATTTAACCTTTATCTCAAACAGTTTTTGAAATAAAAGTAAAAACGTTCAAAAATTGTGAAAATTCAAAGAAAAAGCGGCAATAACTCCTATGTGGGTTGTCAGATTTTCTTCAAAATTGCAGGACATGTAGATCGTACTATGCTGACCATTTTTGTTCTAAAAACTTCACTTCTATTTTCTATCAATTTCAATATATAAGACCAAAAGTAACGAAAAACTGAAAATTTTACGGAAAAGGGGCAATAACTCCAAGACGGGAAAACGGATTTTCTCCAAAATTGCAGGCCAGGTAGATCTCATCATGCTGATCATTTTTTCTCCTATGTCAGAATTTTGATATCTGTAATGGTTTTCGAGTAATTTGCAAAAAACAGCAATCTACCACTATGTTCTATTTTTAGTAACAGTGGCCATGTTGTTTGGTCTACGGACATAAAAATCACAAACTTGAGAGAGCATACCCTTGTAATGATTCAGGCCAAGTTTGGTTAGTATTGGGCCAGTAGTTTCAGAGGAGAATATCTTTGAATAAAAAATCACGGACGGACGGACGACGGACGTCGAGTGATGGCAAAAGCTCACATGGCCTTTGGCCAGGTGAGCTAAAAATTACTTATGATTTTTTATTTAAGTCATTACAAATACACCGGCCAGTGCGAAATTTTCCTTTAAAACATTATTTTGTTAAAAATTTCATGAAAAAAAATGAAATAAACAGCTGCGCCAAGTCGCATGATACACCCGTCGTCATCCTTCAAAACTTTAAAGTTATTTAGGTAAGGGGTTCTCAATTCAGAAGCACCTATAACTGCCTAATTAAGCTTGATATCTCTTTAAGAAATTAATCTGCAAACCTAAAAGTGAGCTGATCAAAGTACTTATCAGTTAGAGCGCAACATGTAATGAATTGCATTAAAATTGACAACAAAGTCCTATAACTCTTGCAAGAAAAATCGAAATTTCACGAAAAAGGATACAGACTGTAAGGTCATCACATCAAATACCTCTTCAAAGTTTGAAGAGAATTGGCCAAAGAGTTGTCAAGTTAGAGAGTGACGTGTAAAAATTGCCTTAAAATTAACCAATCAAGTCAAATAACTCTTGCAAGAAAAATCGAAATTTCACGAAAATATATACAGATCGTGAGACCATCATACCCAATACTTCTACAAAGTTTGAAGTGAATTGTCCAAAGGGTTGTCAAGTATGAGCGCGACATGTAAAAAATTGCTTTAAAATTGACGAATAAAGTCCCATAACTCTTGCAAGAAAAATCGAAATTTCACGAAAAAGTATAAAGATCGTGAGGCCATCATACCCTATACCACTACAAAGTTTGAAGTGAATTGACCAAAGGGTTGTCAAGTTAGAGCGCGACATGTAAAAAAATTGCCTTAAAATTGACGAATAAAGTCCCGTAACTCTTGCAAGAAAAATCGACATTTCACGAAAAAGTACACAGATCGTGAGGCCATCATACCTAATACCTCTACAAAGTTTGAAGTGAATTGGCCAAAGGGTTGTCAAGTTAGGGCGCGACATATGAAACGGACGGACAGACGGACAGACGGACGGACGAACGGACAGACGGACGGACGGACAATCGGACATTGATATCCCATAATACGTCCGTCATTAGACGGGCGTATAAAAATGTCATATAAAAATTACTAATGAATGTACATTTTAGTCATTACATATACACCGGTCAGTGTGGAAATTTCCCTTTTCACATTATTTTGTTAAAAATTCCATGAAAATGAAAAACTGTGATGAAAACAAATACACCGGTCAGTGTGAAACTTTCCTTTTACACAATATTTTGTTAAAAATTTGATGAAAAGAAAAAATGCGATAAAAAATTACTTATAAATATACATTTTAGTTATTATATGTACACATACACCGGTCAGTCCGAAACTTTCCTTTACACATTATTTTGTTAAAAAGTCCCTGAAAATGAAAAAAAAAGAAAAAAAATTACATATGAATCTTCATTTTAGTCATTACATAGATACACTTTCTTTTCACACATTACTTTGTTAAAAATTCCATCGAAAAGAAAAAATGTGATAAAAAATTACTTATGAATCTTCATTTTAGTCATTACATTTATACCGGTCAGTGCGAAACTTTCCTTTTACACATTTTGTTCAAAATTCCATGAAAATGAAGAAAAAACATAAAAGATCACTGATAAATGTTCATTTTAGTCATAACAAATGCACTGGTGAGTGCAAAACTTTCATTTTACACATTATTTTGTACAAAATTCCATGAGTTTGAACAATTGTGGTTAAAAAAAAAAAAAAAAAAAACACTTATAAACCTTCATTTGAGTCTACCAGTCAGTGCAAAAGTTTGTTATACACATTAGTTTGACTTTAAAAATTCCAATATAACTAAAAATAAATACTTAAAACTGACTTGTAAAACTTTTAGTCATTAGAAATGCACCGATCAGTGAGAAATATTCCCTTTCCCTTTACCAGAGACATATAGATACGTAGATGTATCTATATGTCTCGTCTCTGCTTTTACATATAATTTTGTTTAAAACTCGATAAAAATGGCAAATTTTGATGAATAAAACCCGTCAATGCAGCAGTTCCTTTCGAACTTTATTTGATTAAATACTCCATTAAAATGAAAAAAAAAAATGTATGATAAGCAATTATTTATTAAAAGCAAAAAGATTGATCTGTTGCTATGATGTACCGATCGTGTAGGCATGCACTAAGTGAAACGAATCTATATTTCGCAAAATCTTTAACCCGAGATATCACGTGATAAATGAACGAATCTGGACGCGAGTTGTACGAATAGGGTTGTCGTCATCCGTCACGTTTCGTGTCAATTGACGAGTTGGACGAATAACAAGTCATCACGTTAATTAACTGATCGCTGACTGACCACTGACTGCTCCCTGACGAACGGGTGACGGGTGACTAATCGCTTTTTCTGTAAGGGCTACGTTGCACAGTACTGTAGTAATGTGCATATGCAGAGATCTAATTAACAGTAACCTTGGAATTTTGTTATTTGCTTGTTATTAACATGCTACGAAGCAAGCGAAGTAATTGCTCGTTTGCTTATAATAAGTATATTTTGTTTAAATGCCTTTCATGATTATAACTGAATTATGGGCACAATGTTTTTTAGATAATGTATTCAATTCGTCTTTACTTTTCAGATATTTTTTTTTCAAAATGAAATTCATTTTTATAGTTACAGGCCATTTCTATCTGGCAATGGTTTTCAAGGTTAGTAAATTAGTTTTGGAATAATATCCATATCTGTGTTCAGAAAATCATACGGTTGCTCTTTGATATCTATATTTGGAAAGGGAAATAGCATAGTTATAGCCAGCTATTTTGGGAAATTATCTACATCACTTTTAGCTCATCTTACTCAAAAAGATCTTAGTCAGTAGCATATAACACAGGGTCCTTCGATAAAATTTACAATGTCTGTCAGTATACATATTTCAGGTATATAATTAAATCAATCCAAATTTGCAGACCCAACCTCAATTGTCTGTTTTCAATATACTTCACTTTCTAATTTTTGAACAATTTTTCACTGTGTCTAAGTACAACAAATTTTACTTTTGGATCACTGTTATGAAATATTGCCAAGTAAAATTCATGGGGGCGGACATGTGGGTGTAATTCTCTTTTTAGCATTGTCCCTTTTTCCATGTTTCCTTTCCCAAGTCTACCTTTTATTTCTGTGACTTTTCTGTCTCGTTTCGCCTTTTCCCTTTTTTTGCACACCGTTTGCTCTCTCCTGTCCCGAATCCTTTCTAACACCCCCTTTCTCCCGGTCTTTTTTTACCGTGTCTACCACCTCATTACTGTTGACCAGCTCCTGCATGATTGAAAGGTACATGTTAACTTCCCAAAAGTCGGTAAACGTATGTTTTGAAACATTCATTTAAAAGGATGTTCGCGCTGTTGGACCGTCTTTCATCATGAATTCGTCAAAGAAATATCATTTTCTACTTGTTGCCACTATCTACTTAATATCTTTTTTTTTCTTTTTTAAGGTTTATAACAGTAAAAAATACACAGCATACTTATTACCCGTCTCCGTTGGTGTGTAATTTTATCCATGTGATACATGATTTTAATCTTTTTAAATTTTGGAATCGTTAAAAGATATATATTTTTGAAAACCTAACGAGCAGCAGGGGCCGTCTTAAATTTACTATGAGGTATGAGTAAAGCTCATTGTTAAAGTCCTTTTGGTGACTTCAAGACGAAGAACAATTAAAACGCTGTTTCATTGCTTAGTCTAACCATGTTTTTGTAGTGACTTTGTCTCATTTGCGTTTACTTCATTTCCTTTCATTGTTAATTTAAGACAAGAGTTTGTCTTTCCTGCAGTATCTGGTCCGTACAAAGATTCTCCGGGAGAAAAATGTAGGTTCTATATACATTTCAGTTATGGTGAACTTGTTCATATGTATGCACTATCATACTTTCAAATTTAGCTTTTTTGATATTCATTTTGTAATTTAAAATCGTTATTTTGACCACCTGCTTATTGCACCTACGTTTTATGATTTTATTTTGCCAAGTAGTTTCTACTATTGGCTCGATGAGTGCCCTTGTATTGTTGTGATCGTCGTCTATAAGGCTTTTTATCAGGTTAGGGATGACAGCGATTCTAAGAACACTTTGCCAGCTAAGTCTTTGTTTGTTGATGACCCTGCATCCATGGACCGACGTGTTAAACGACATTGACGTCGCGTTGCTCGACAATTTATAATGAATTCTGCTCAAACCGGTGCTAGACACTATGTTGAACTTACTTCGAGGTATGAGTAAAGCTCATTATTGAAGGCGTCGTGGTGACTTCAAGATGAAGAACAACATTGTTTTATTGCTTAGTTCTAACCTGTATTTGTAGAGACTTTGTTTCATTTGAATTTACTCCATATCTTTTTATTGTTAATATAACGCAATGGTCCATGGGATGAAAAACATCGAACCCCTTAAAACAAAGGCTTCACCACGCTTCATACAATAATAAGTAAACGATGGTATGGGTTCCACATACCTTTTTTTCTGCTACCAATACATGATATCAAATTAACCTTTTAATAAGACGAAAGACGAAATAATTACTTTATTAATATATATACAGTATATAAATTATCTGACAATTATAAAGTCCGAATAAATAGCCAATATATGATCCACTGAATTCCACTAATAAATGTCCAGGTGAATATTCCATATAATTCTCGCTAAATAATTAATAATAGATTCACAATAACGGATGTTGATTTCCAATACAAAAAAGTGCGTAATAATCCTGTATAAACTTATTAAACTGACTGCTTAGACCTTTTCTATTACATTATGTTTATACATAAAATGCATATAGAACAATCTTTTACAAGAAACATCAAGAAAACACTATTTAACACTCTATTTAAATAAATAAAAATATATCAAATTATCAACAAATAATAATGTTATTAAGAACGATAGCCAAAAATGTATTCCCCCAACAAATCAAACGTAACGTTACTTCTCATAAACTTTACAAAGTTCTACGGGAGACGATACAGTGTATGCCCGCGATAGGCGTCAACTGAAGATGACAACAATGGGTAACTTGCTTTGTAAGAAAACTTCTTTTGCATTGTTCTTTGGTTTACATCAATAATTCGCAAATATTGTTGCAACCTCTTGTTGTTCTGCTGCGTTAATATGCAAATAGGTATAACGACAATTTTGCGCTCATTTTCAGTGAGCTGTGGCATATTTTTGGAAATTGTTTTAAAGGATTATAAATTGGGTTTGTGAACTGTTTCAGTAGGCAACATGTATCCAACTTTTTTTCATTGTTGTCACGTGATTTAGGCAAGAACGTGCAAAAACTGCTTTTTGCCTAGGTGGCTAACAAAGCGTATCATGGCAGCGATAATTGCTCCAATGCCTTGTAAATCATTCTCCTTGGTGTCCTTTATTTTACTCATCAAGTATTTAACGATTGCTTAAAATGTTCATAGAAATATGGCAAATTAAAAATAGTGCGTTTCTTTTTTTTTGTTCAGTATATTTCAAAATTCAATTACCTCTCCCCAAAATAAAATATTTGAATACAATGAAAACATTTAATAACAAACTAATCTGTTTACAATTAGGAGTCATGAAAAATCGAATTCTTGACAATGCATCTGCAATAACATTGTCTACCCTTTAATATGCCTTATGTCTAAATTAAAGTATCGTATAGTCAAACCCCACCTCAAAACTCTATGGTTTTTATCTTTTATTTAATGAACAAATTGACAAGGGTTATGATCAGTATACACAAATTTTGATTTTTTTTTCTTATTTATCACATGCANTTTCTAAGGGGGGGGGGGGAGGTTTGGGCCCAATGAAACTAGTTTAACTCGCCGCAGGAGGTTTGCGCTTGTCCTAAGTCAGGAAATTTATTAAGTTTTTGTGTGTCTTGTCTGTTTTCTGTTTAGTTAACTTTATGTCTATACGAGTCTAGGATGGTGTTTAATACGCCGAACTTTATTACTCTTTATTTAGGGACGGACTCCGACCTGCCGTTGGGTGTAGGGTTTCTTCACCGTTCATTGAAGATCTGATGGTGGCTTCGAGTTTTTATTACTCCTTTATTGGTCGTTGTCACTTTCACACATTCTTCATTTCCCTTCTTTTTCTGATGATTGGCTGAATTGAAACTGTAACATAAATTTCAAAATGTTGCAAGGCCAAAATCAGAGACAAACATTTTTTTTTTCAATGGTGGTTTAATTTTTCTGGTGTCTACCTTCTTGTAATAAAACACCAGCAGCAGCATCATAACTGGCATCTACTGCTAATTCAAACTGATAATCAAATATGGTGTTGTTAAAATTGGCGCACTTTCTAGTATGGATTTTTGTTCTTCAAATGCTTCGTCATTGCTTTTAGACCAAATGAACTGTACATTTTTCAATAATTTAGTCACACCTGTCAGGTGTTAAAAAATATAATTTAAATCACTCATTTTCATTTAACAATATATGGACCAAAATATCAGGCTCCAAGTGCTTTTCAGGAACAGGAATTAACACAAGTACTTTATCGCAAGGATCAAAATTAAGTTTTACAGAATTTTAGTCATACTTAGCTTTCATAGATTCTCGACTAGATTTCTGATTTTTATTGGCTAGTTCATAAGCTTATACAAGTTAACTTCGATAATCTAAAAAATAAAGGAAATTTTAGTGGTCTTTTTCATCAGATAAATTTTCTCCTTTAAAAGTTAGGCTGGCCCCTAACTGTTATCCAAAAACTAATTAAAATGGACTAAAACCTTATGATTCCCGATTCTTCTATTACAGCAAATAAAAGAAAAGAAATTCCTTCATCCCATTTTTTTTTCTGTGTCAAAACAACGGATCTGCATCATATTTTTAAGTTGATGAAATCGCTCTAAGGCGCCCCAACTTTCAGGGTGATATGCAGATGATCTGTGCTGTTTAAAGTCTTATTCATACATACTTACAGGAAAATACCTGACATAAAGCTTGAACCTTGGTCTGAATGAAGAGATTTAGTAAGAACATTTCTACCAGTACTAGCAATATCATTAAACGGCAGGGCCTCCGCCAACAAAAGAGACTGTGAGTCTCCAGTAGCTCTTAAAATACGAATGGAGGTAGAATAACAAAATCACTGGAAGGAGACAAACACATTCACCAATAAATGGTTAAACAATCTCCTTATTTGGACTAGATGGGGATTGACCTCGACCTTGCTAACAGGATCAGAAAAAAAATTGGACATCTGTATCAAAATGAGGCTAAAGTCGTGAAAACTTAACATAACCACTGGATTTAGCATCACTTCCCTACCTTTACTTTAACACATAACAGTCAAATATCAAATGGCCTTCCTTCTTACTATAACAATAATAAAACCAAATCGACTTGAATAGCCTCCTTGACTGTGGGGACGATAGGACGAGCTATTTACTGGGCTTGCCTACTGTTACATCATTTGTATGGAAAAAAGTGGGATTATTATAATGATTTCTGAAAAATTTCTGTGGTTTATTTAAATAAAAAAAATGAGTTTCATGAGTAAGACGTGCATTTGAACGTGCAGCTATTCCGTTTTTGGTAGAGGACCTAAACAATCTATTATTATTCTACTAAAAAGCTCCTCAAAAGTAGGTATTGGTTGAAGAGGTGATTTGATTAGGTTTCCGTTACGATCTGACACGTGTGACAAGAAGTGCAGTAATTTGAGACATCATTTCTTAGATTAGGCCAATAGAAAGAATTGATAATTTTCTTATTAATACTAATTCAGCTATTCCGAAGTTTCAGCATTTAGTTCATCAGAGCTTTTATGTCAGTACTAATAACTAAATACCGAACACTATGAACCAAAAAAAAAAATGACTGTCCTTACCAGTGAAACTCATTTTTCGACTGTCATCGACTGAGAAAAAATGAAACAGATCTTAATATTTACTGTATTTGTTTGTTAGAGACTTTTATTGACACTGACAGTCGTTGACAGAATTTTACTATGTCTGTCCATGACTGTTTCGGACTGCGTGTGATACTGATATGCGATCTCAGACTTTTTGAAAATTTACCTGGACTGTCAGCGTCTGTGGACATCGCTCACAGTCAAGGACAAACACTTTAAACTTTCATCTGTCTGACAGTGACTGTCAACATCACATACAGACATTAACAAACATTTTAAACTATTACCTAGACTGTCAATGACTGTCACTGTCAGCTGCAGTCAGTGACAAATCTTCCCAACATTTACCTCGTCTGATATTGACTGTGGACATCATTCACAGACACGTACAGATATTCTCAATATTTTAAATCATCCTTTCTACATATTTTTCTGCAATATTTAAAACTTTTAAACTCAAATTTCAATCATTTTATCTTTTTCGTATTTTAATTTCAAATATATTTTTTTTTATATTCTTCCCTCTATGTTTTTCTGATAAATGAAGCAAGGACTAATAATCTCAATATACTTCCTTGTACACAAGTTCTAGGTTCTTTCCTCAAGTCTTTAAGATAGTTTTTGTTATTGGTTAAACTAAAATTTTAAACTCTCTAAAATTAACATCTCTAAATATAATCCCAGAAAACGTTAGAAAGTGCACCTATTGTCCTTATTTCCCATGAAACGCATTAAGAAAAGGAAAACAAATCGCATGTTTCTTATTATATTACGAAGCAAAAAATTGTCAAATAATTCAAATATAAAGCTGTATAAATGAAACAATCTTCAATACTGAAGGACAGAAGGTCTTAGTGACGCCACGATCGGTCCTTTTAAAGAGCAGAACTTTAGTGTCAGGAAATTACACTTAGTTTCATTTTTTTCAAATTTATAATTTCAATTTTTTCAAACTCAGAATTGAAAATTGTTTTTACGGAATCCCAAGATCGAAACAACCTTATTCCTAACCTTAGCACAAAAATGTATCTGTATACAGCATGCTTATGAATTTCCAATATTCTGATTTGATATGCACTGAAGAAATAGAAATTGTCGAAATGGTCTATGTAAAAACAAAATTTGCAGTTAACTTGGATATTTTTTTATCTATTTTTTTTCCGACAGTTTAAAACATGTTTATTGCACTAAAGCTGTTAACAATGACTTTGATGGTTACAGCTTTCACCAACAAAGTACCCTGCTATGTTAGTATCTATACGATCAGGGTATCACATAGATAGCATTGTATTTAATAGATTATTAGTATTACAATACATAACAATTACAATTAAATGATTATGAATTTAAGTACATTGCAAAAAGTCTCTGAATTATATAATATAGTTAGATATTCCAGTCTTTAATTTGAAGAGTATTTTCTAGTTAAATTAAGTTTTTGAATTTATTAATCATACTTTTTTGGCCAAAATTGCCATCGTAAAAGTAAATGTAATCTTTTAATTCTTTTTTTTAAATACACTATAGACATGTACAGGTTTTTTTCGCTGTTCTGACATATAAACAGATTTATAAATAGCGAATGCTATAATGGTTAGAATCATATTAAAATCCCAATATGTGTGATCATATATTTTGTAACCAATCACTAAGTCTTTCAAAGTTACTTTTTGTTTGAAATGAATAAGTTTGAAATTATTCATAATGTTCGTCCAAAAATCCGTTAAAAAGGTACAATCAAAAAAAAGTGTTGATAATTGTCTACATTATGACAAAGTTTACCAGAGGAATTTACACTTATTTTCCATATGTATAGGTTTTCTGGATTTACGAGAATATTAGATAATAACTTCTATCTAAATATTTTTAATTTATTTGACTTAATTTCATTGAATATGATATCAAATGTATTTCTCCAATTAACATTATCAATGGTTAATCTGGTACGCCAAATATTTAGCCCTAAATTAGGAGAAAATTTTATACTTTTATGTTTTTTGTAAACATCTTTATAACATACATCCGTTATTTCTTTTGTTTTGTTTTGAATCTTGACTTTATGTTTATTTAAATCTATATTCAATTTTGTATTTTTGGATTTATCTGACTTCAGACAACAAATCCAACTTTCAGGGATCGCCTTTCTTACAATGCTGAATTCCGAAATCCAATTTCTCTTTATTTTAAATTTACTAAGTAGAATTTCCCCGTTTCGTTAATAATATCATTAACATGAATTATGTTGCTATGAATCCAGTTCAGTATAAATAAGGGTTTGCCTTTGAACTTTATATTTTTATTTCCGAAAATAATTTCTTTTCTGATATCCCTATAATTTGTTTTGTTTGATGTGTATCTATTTTGTATCTATTGTTTCAAACCAGCTTTTTATTATTTCCTGGTAGAATTCTGGTATTTCTTTTATTTGACTAATGTTTTTTAAGTCTTTAATATTCATGTTCATTTTGAAAATTAAATGTCCGTCCCTGAATTTATTAAAATGAAATGTCGGTATAAGTGACCAATTTTCATCAGTTGATTCTATCAACCTTTTAACCCACTTTACCCTTAATGCTTTGAGATAGTTATCAATATATTCGGTATTCTACTGCCGTTGTTATATCAATATCTATCATATTTAACCCTCCATCCTCGTAGTCTTGAATTATTGTATTTCTTTTCACTTTTACTCTTTTACCTCCTCATATAAATTTGAAAATTTCAGTTTCAATAACTTTTATTTTGGTTTTGTCTAAGACAGATACACTAGCTAAATAAGTAAATTGTGGTATAATCAATGTTCTTACCCATCATACTTAGATTTCGTTTTTCCCAGGATGTTAAGAGATTTTTTGCCGTTTGAATTTTGGCTTCCCAATTTAATTCATCGCATTCTGGTCTATTCGTGCCAAAAAATATACCTAATACTTTGATTGGCTTATCTGAAAATTTTATATCCCCTACCTTATCCCTACAGTGTTTAAATTTCCCAATCCAAATTCCTTCAGTTTTTGATCGGTTTAATTTTAAACCTGAGTATGTTCCGAAAGTTTCAATGATATTCAAAGCTATGTTAATTTCAGTTTTAGACTTTAAAAATAAGGTCGTATCGTCAGCTAATTGAGATATTTTTATGCTGTTCGCTTTTTTTTTTTATTTATTACAATCTCGGTATCTTTACAACAATTTATTCAGTAGTGGAGGAACAGTTTATACGAGAATTGTAACCACTCGGCCATTGGTGTAGCGGTAATGGCGGAGTAGCTACGATTATTTATACGGGACACCGAATGGATCAGTTATTTTATTCAGCGGGAATTTGAGATCAATCCTTCAAGGGATCCGAGATCTGCGTTGTCATTTTCATTTTCTGGAAATTGGATTATTTTTTTAGGATTTTAATACTTTTTTAGGATTTTAATATTTTTTTTAAGTTCGTAATTCCATGACTAGACTCCCTCCGACCCAGACTCTCTAACCATTATAGGCGTCTTTGAAACTTGAACTTGAAACTCAAATGATTAATTATTTAGATATGTCAAGTTTTATACTGACATGGTAGCTTAGAGCGCTAAGAGCGAAAGATATACTGTCCCAGGAACAACGCACGCTAATATGCCTGACTGTCCATAACAGGACCGTATAGTTCTTTGTGTACCGCGTATTTCCTTGCATGCAATTTTGAAGAGGATATATTGAGCATAAAACCCGAATATATTGTTTCCAGTGTCTTTTATTTCATCTTAGATAAAGATAGATAATCAATAATTAATTAAATTAGACGCTGAGATAATGGAAGACAAGATTCAAATATCTGTATATATTTTGTATATTTTGCAAGATAATTCTGATATTTATAGGATTTTGCAAGAATTAAATATACAATATTACCGCAAAAATGCATTGTAATTAGAGGAAATTAAAATTCAAATGGTTATCATATATCAGAAAATGAAATGTACCTTAATTTATTATTTCAGCTCTGTGTATATCCATTGTATGTAAATTTACAGTCTTCATCGACTGTGAGCCTCTGTTGTGTCAGCAATGCAAAATGCATGTATCAATCACATGTATCATGCTTACCTAACAGGTGAGAATGGATAACACCACGCTTGGTCACGTTCCGGGTAACATTCAGTCTTCTAGTTTTCCAATATCAATATTAACTTTAGTTCCGAAAATATCCTTCACATTTTATTGAAAATGTGCACTAAATTGCATCTTCAATAGCAGAACTACAGATTGAGCATAAGGGTTACAAGCCGCACAAATTACGTCTTCACATTGGGTGTATGCACCTGCTCTGACTCGTATATTTCAAAGAAAATGAGAGTTTATTAAAAATATGTATTGGATTGAAATTGCAATCTAATCATCCTACTACTTTCTTAAATTATAGTTTTCTGTAAAAAAAAGAAGTTTTGCAGACATATGGACACTTTGATTGTGAAACAAAAACATATCACTTCGCATTCAACGAAAGTTTAGTGGCTCCCATCCAGTTTCAAACATTTAAGATTGACTTTAGATATCATTCCGTATTTTTATTGTGTAACATTTTTTTATAGAAATCACGTCTCTTTTTTTGAAAATTATATGTGTATTCGCTGTATGTTTTCTTAGAGTAAAGCAACTAAAATAACAGAATTTTGGAAGCTAATTTACAAGTCTTCCTGCTTCGTACTGTATTACATGGTCGGATCAAGAAAGGAGAGGTTGAAACCCCCTTTTCTGAATATTGATTTAATTTCATACCAACTATACAGGCAAATATTGACAAAAAAGGCAAGGTTCGGGGCTCCACTCATTAAGCTCTGAGGTCCACTCACTGGGCTCAGGGCTCCCCTCACTGGGCTCTGGGCATTACGAATGTTGTAGAGCTTATTTCCCCAGTCTTGTATTAGATATATTTTGAAATGGCTAAAATAGACCGAAAGCTATTTACAGCCACGATCGACTGCTTATATGTCAGAAAACATAAAAGTGTGGTATATTTTCATATTTGTAGGAAGTGTAAGTACCAGGGACCACTGTACAGGAATTTCAACAAGATTTGAGCATATTTTGATAAAAGCCCAACATACGAACATCATTCACGACTCAATTATCACTCTTTCTTTGAAATACAATGAATAAAAGATGTGTCAATCAACTCAAAGAATATAACGGATATATTTTTTTTAAAAACCAGCGGCAATTTAAAGTTTTTTCTGGGAAATTCTAATATTTGGGGAAAAGGTCAATATATAAATGCCGAAATACTGTTATATTTGCTTCTCTCTACGGACTGGCAATGTTAAGTCGAGATAAATCTTTCCGAAAAAGACACATGACAACGGAAAATTTTAAAAATACATATCAATGACAAGATACAAGACCTCAATTTGAATTGCCATTGGATGAAAATACATAATTTGTTCGAGATTTTCATGAAAATATAATTTTTCAAGGCAAAATCTTTCAACCCCCCCCCCCCATCGCCCCTTACAGGTTAACTGCAAAGTCGCAAAAGAAAAAAGAAATAAGGGAAGGTGATGAAATTTTGATACGTTTCTATTTGAGGCACGTACTTTTGTGTTTCTTGTGTAGCTATCCCATTTGTTGCGTTTTTTTTTTTTTTTTCATACATATATGCGTTGCGGATTGGATGTTTTATTTTACGGTCTTCTCGAACTGTTCGTTTAATATGCTCACTCATCTATAACAAAAATGATAAATAAATCAAACGCTAGCGCGCAGTCAGTCTTGCTTAATGACATTTTAATAAAACGGATTATAACATGCGGACAAAGGTAGGTGTTTTGTTGATTTTTTACAAGGCCTTGAAAATCAGGCAAAAGTTAGTTGTCTATAGTCAACAGAAATAAAGCAGATAGCTTCATTCTGTATGGGTTTTGAAAGTGTGTGTATAATTTTTCATTGGTATTCTTGGGGTATTTTTATAATTTATGTTACAGAAACTCATTAATGTAGCAGATGTAGATTGGCATTCAAAAATCGAAAATTGTCACTTTTTCATACGATATATCAATATTGCAATACGGAACTTTCGAGATAAGGATTCTTTGTAGTTGAAGGTTCTGGCGGATTCAGTCTTTGAAAAGGGGGTTCAAATGGGTTCTATAAAAAAGGGGATCACTAGTTTTAATCGAACTTTGCACCACATCTCCCCTAACTGGATTCGCCAATGCAAAGGCAGTAAATTATTACCTCAATTTCAGTAATGAGGGTTAGAACTGTGTGTTTGACCTATTAAATAAATACATGCCGACATACCTCCTTAAAAATATGTAAAAATTAATACCCTTACAGTATAACATACTAGGAACATTTGCGAAATGACATGTTTATACGAAAAAAATCATTTCATTAGAGTAGCACTTCAAAATAATTCACCTTTTGCTCATCATTAATAATGCACAAATAAATGGATGTGGAGTAAATCGGGAATACATATATCCGGAGAGGGGGTGGTGGGGGGGGGGGGGGTCACTCAATATTTTGTATACGTGGATGTACCAAAATTTCGGTTACGGTGTTTAGCCAAAAATGTTTAAGTTTATGTGTGTATTGACCCATCTGTATATAAATTCGCATATAGAAAAGATAATGTATATAAATTTGGGTGTCAAAAAAGGGCGAAAAATGGCAATAATTTAACAGGGAGCATAATTCATGCGCGTTATTTTCTTTAAAAGTATAATATTTCATTCCTTTAATGCCTTGTTTCTTTGATGTTTTGATATGACATGTTAAATAAAAATACAGGTTCCCAATTTAGATTTGATATATAAATTTGGGGTTTGTTTTAAGTACATAAGTATATAAATTCGGGGTATGTTTCTGAAATCATGTTGCACTTCTCTACGAGAAAAAAAAAATACCAAGTTACCCCCTCCTCACGAAAAAATATATATGGGGGAATGTGCCAAATTCCTTTTAATATATGCCAAGATTCAGTAAGTTGATCAACGCTTTTATTGTTAATTTAATGACATCCCCTCGAGTTCTAAATGGTTCATTTTTTGTACTAATAGGATCTTCTCGGTAATATAAAATTGAGTTGGAAATCCGGTATGTCATTTGAGATATTTCAGTGTGTTTGCTGCTGGTAGAATAAGCGTATTGAATCTAGCAACTGAATTACTATTGTGTCCAAGCTCTTGAAGGCGAAAAATTCCGGGGAATTTTTGTTTGTACTGTTACCTATTCGACATGTTATTGTTTTCACAAGAAATGCATATAATAGCGTGCTTTTTTGAATTTAAGAAAATACATAAATCAGTCCCATTTTTTTCATATAATCCAAGTGAATTATTTTCTGAAATGACAAAATCCCGTCGAATGTCTCAGATTGTCAGACATGCGAAGTATTTAGATGAAAGATTGCGTGATACGTCACTAAAAAAATCAAATTGTTATTTGAATTACAGGTATTACTGAGTGACTGACCCATAGGCACTACATGGTTGTTTATTCCATACAATATATACGACACATATCTACATAATTGATAAGTTATCCATGTACAATAACTTCTATATCAATTTCTTTAATCGATAACGTCTTATCAATATTTACCTAAATTCTGCATGCAATTAATATCTAAAAAGGGGTCTAAACCCCTGACACCTACCACGGTCGATCAGAATGCTTGTTTTATATTGTTATATATTATGTAAGCAATATTTTGACAAAATTTATTTTTCAAATAAAAACATATTATGCATATTCAGAAGCAGATTGGTCTTATCAATATTTTGTCTAACACTATTAAAATTATTCTATTAATCCATTCCGAAACGCAGGCGATATGACATCAGTGCTTGTTTTAAAAATTTCTTACCCCTCCCCTCCCGCGACATATCTGCCGATTTAATTTCTTTTTTATTTTTGGCACTTTTTATTCTTTATTTTTTATTTATTTATTTATTTATTTTTTTTGTATTATTTTGTAGTAGAGTTGCCTATGAAGTTATCTTTTTTAAATTCTGTGTTTTTAAAATTGACCAATAATTATAATATTTTTGATCACATCATTTTAACTTTCACACTTTATCTTGTTAAAAAGTATTTAGTTTCATGAAATAAAATAATTTAGAAATACAATTGTCTTTGGATTCCTTATTTTCACAATTGACAATTTGACAATTTCAATTTTGACAATTTGAAATTGACAAGAGAGGGAAACTTCAAGCTGAGCTGTACGACAAACGCGATGACTTCACCTTTCCAATAGTAAACTTCCCTTTTCTTTGTAGCAACATCCCAAAAGCGCCAGCATATGGAGTTTACATCTCCCAGCTCATTCGCTATTCAAGAGCCTGTTCGATACAGTGACTTCCTTGATAGAGCCCGGTTGCTCACAGATAGGCTACTTCAACAAGGGTACGTTACCCAAAACTTGAAGTCATCCCTCCAGAAGTTTTACGGTCAACAGATCTTTCCCTTTAAAGCTTAATTGTTGTTTCCTCTACCGAATTTGACTTTACTACCGGATTTGACATGTTCAACACGGCGGGTGTCTTATAAGAAGCAGGAGATGCTGACTCTACCGGTGCACCTGATCTCACCCATGGTTTTATATTGGGTCCGTGTTGTTCATCTTTGTGTGTGAGTGTCTTCATTTTTCTTTTCTGTGCTGTACCCATGTTGTGTCTTTGTTTTTTTCTGCCTTTTTGTTTCTGGTATTGCCATTGTCCTTGGATTGTTCGCTTTTAGATTGACGGTCCGGTTCTCACTTATTTTATTAATTTAAATTTCTCTTTATAGAACTTACAGAGAAATATTTATTTTTGATATATTCAATGTTATTACAAGTTTACATTGCTTGAGGGCTATCTCGTATCCCAAATGAGGAGGTCCTTGACTTCCAAAAACCACCCCCTTGTATAGTATTCCATATCTATCGATTTATGTTATTTGGATATATACCTTTGGATGTACTTAATAAAAATTGTACTTTACAATCTGATTTATTTGAAGCCAAAAAATGGTTTAGTGAAATACCAGACGACCTGCTAAAGCCACACTTTGTGTCCGTTCGTCACTCTGTTTAATTGTCATCACTGGCGTACGTCGTCGTCCCCTGCTACATTTTGGTCCCGCGAGGTGGATGTGGTAGTTGTGCTATACCAATTGTGTTTCAGTGAAATATGAAATTGAATTAAAAAGTTGCAAAAGTATCAGAAATATTACCAACTACAAGTAGATATGAATACTTTCAATTTTTGGAGCTTCTTTTGTTTGGTTAAATTTCAATCATGATCAGATTTGAGCAAAATCAACTCTTTTTGATGGTGTATCTAGTGATCTGGAAGACTATTTGATTATCCCTGCACTTTCGAAGAAAGTTCGGGGATAATGTTATACCATCCGTCCGTCCGTCCGTCTGTCCGTCCGTCTGTCTGTCCACTGAAGAGACATAAGTTGTCGAAATGCGCATATGCAGAAAATAAATTCACAGTAACTTCGGTATTTAGTTATTTGTATTTCAAAAATATTTGATTCCAATTTTGGTAAATTTCCTGAAAGTCTCAAAGACCACTTATTTTTTGGAATTGTACCTAGCAATCATACTTAAATTGTTTATTTAGTTAAGGAAAAACATTTTCGTCAACTGGATTTCAAAAATATTGATTCCAATCTTGGTAAATTTCCTGAAAGTCTCAAAGACCACTTATGTTTTTGGAATTCTACTTAGCAACCATATATCCTTGAATTCTTTTAGTAATAATAATGACTATCAATAGGTAGATTTAAAAAATAATGAAAAAAAGATATGCCAAGGGTGTATAACAACTGTTTTCTGTGTCAAACAGGGAGTGCGGGGATAGCAGTCGTTTCCGTCAACATCTAGTTCAATTTGATGTTATTGCTAAATGGAATTACTGGTCAGAGTCAGATAAAGCTTGCCAAAATGTCATTAATTTACGTGGTGAAGCTCAGTCAGTTCTCAAATATTTGAAAAAAGGAACAGTTAACTGATTTCTCTCGCTTAAAGGAACTGCTATTTTTGTATTTCAAACCTAAAGAGAGGTGTGTTTACTTTAAATCTAAGTAACAAAACTGTAAGCAGGATGGAAAGGAAAGAGTTGCAGATTTTTATCTAAGATTTTCTGAGTTGTGTCAAAAACTTATTCAGACACTTTTCATTTACTACCAGAATATTTTATAGATTTGTTTTGTCTGGTCTAAAAAAATTGGATACAACGGCAGTAGAATACCGAAGGAACAAAGGGGTTAAATTCACAAAAATCGAAGTCCAAAGACAGGGCAAAAACGAGAACACAGAAAACAACGACGCCAGACACAAACACAATGACGCTAAACAGATACAAAGCACAGAAACATAAATCACAACATTCAGAACAAAAGCACTCAAATTGTGAACTCCAGTGAAACTCAGAGTGACATTTAGGTGCTCCAGAAGGGTAAGCATGTCCTGCTCTTTTAACAGCACCCGTCACACTGTGAGTGATTCAATCCGGGAAAATGTCAAAGTCGGTAGTCAAATCCGGGAATCCTAGGAAATGAGAAGGCATGTGTATTTTAAAAATCCAAATTCATTGGAAAAAGCTCTGTCATTTGCAATTGAGTTTGAGTCTATTGAGTTTTGTGAGAAGGAACAACTCGATTCGTTGTCAAAAAGTGAAGTTGACTTCACAAGCCTGTCTAAGTCTCTTGATTTATTAGTGAAGGCACTGAAAGATTTTAATTGTAAACGTAAACCCAAATTCAAGAAAAGATGTTTTAATTGTTCAGAGATTGGTCATGTAAGGGCAAAGTGTCCTCAAGGTGTCAACAAGGCTAAAATTATCAAACAAAAATCTGGTATTTCTAATGAAAGTCACGGCGCTAATTGTGCTGATAGTAGTATTTCATATTGTAGAGAGGCTTTGGTGGAACATACGAAAAGTAAGCAGATTGACACTGGGTGGAAGTAATACTTAGGTGTTCTGGTCTTCTTCTAGTTTTTATTACATGCAGTCAGTTATTTTCATTTAAAGTTAATATTCAGTTCTCACTTTCGGTGGCAAAAAAGTCTAAAGTTACCGTTATTAACAACGTTGGACATTATGTGTTTTTCATTAACTATTGGTGGCATATCACGTTATATGTTATGTTACCATCATCAACAACGATGGACCTCACAGTATTTCATTACTTAATTTGGTGGCATAGCACGTTATATATGCTGTTACCGTCATCAACAACGATGAAATTCACTCGGAACAGTGCTTGCTGTTAACAGTTTTGGACCTACTGAAATAAACTACACAGTCTGTCTAATTGTCATCACTGGCGTACGTCGTCGCCCTGCTATAATGTATTATTTTATTACTTATGTACTTTCAGAGAAGAAATTAGGTATACTTTATTTTTGATTTATCAAAATAATATAAAGTAATTAAGGTTCATATAATTGAGATATATTTACATAAAAGCTAGCTGTAAAAATCGGTGCAAATGAAGGCAATGTTCGTGCAAAATCAGTGCAAATGACAGTAATGTTTGTGCTATCAGTGCAAATGACTGCAAATTGGTGCTATTGCTAAACGTCTTAGTTTTGAAATGAGAAAAAAACGAATGGGTTCGTTTAATATGGATTAAATTTTAAAAAAAGAAATTGGCAGGTACATCACTAGTAATTTATTTGTTATAGATTAAAATATATTGTGTATGAAATCAAGTACAACATTATGTTATCTGATATTGCTTCATTGAAACACTCATAATTTCATACTTTGTTTTGCAAAGTGCACTGTTTGGAGATAAGTGTACATTGGTTACTAAGTGTTTTCTCTCTACGCTTAGAACCTTTTCAGGGACCAGGTATTAGCTGAAGACTTGTTTTCAGTTTGTCCACAAGCTGCGATGTAGAACAGTATTTTTTAGGAAATTTATTATGTTTAATAAGTTCATCCCGTGTCTTGTAATGATAACAGTAATTGTATTTCACGAATTCAACACCAATAAGATAATAGCTTTTGTCTAAGCTGTTTTTAGTATTAGACGAAAGCTCATTCAAAAAGATCCTGTAATTCAGAAATATTATCTTTTTGTGTTATAGTAACTTCATGTGGTGCAGTGATCGAGTGTGAGAATTTTAATAAATCTCAATTATTCCGTAAACTACAAAATAACAAAACATGGGACCACTTGCTTCAACATAAAGGCTCGGGCCTCACTAATAGGGCTCCAGGCTCCATTAACTGGGCTCCGGGCTCAACACGGGCTCCGAACTGTCATAGAGCTCGTGAGTCCTTGTTTTTACTGCAATCTTTGATTTAGTTAACAGCTATCAAATTGACCTATTTTGTCTGTCAAATACTGAGTATGAGCTCATTTTTGTTTGCATTACTTCTATTCTTTTACAGAATATTCTAAATTACAAAGAATACAAAATATGTCTTCCATTAAATAATAATATTTCGACATTTTATTTTTGCAATTTTTCTTGGTCCTTGGACTACAGTGTATTTGTGTGTGTGATTTTTAATCCCGTATTCAGATGAAATTGTTAAATTGTTAGTCTCCGCCAAACACGAATGTATTGCTAAATTATTAATTATTTTTGTTTGTTTCAATAAACAATTATGATCTATGCGTGTGTCACATTTACAGGTATATTACATGGAATAAACATTCATGTAACGATCACGGGTGACTGGAGGTCCAGACTAACTAGAATAATTAAACCCTCTCCGTATCCGATTCTCTCCTTCTTTGAGGGCTTGAACTCACCTAGTGCAAAAAAAAAAAAAACGCGCCAGTCTGCTGTCCAGCTCAGACAGTCAATCAGATTGCTACGTCCTCTGAGTTAGCGCATTAGCAAATATCGCTAGTTATAAACGTTTATAAATGTACGATTGTTTATAGAGTGGAAAATTATTATTTATTAAAATATAAATACAAAAGTACCGATGTTGCATAAAAACAGTAAATTTCGTTATGCTGTACACGTGTTTCAAGGAGTAACCTCTCATCAGTCGCATTAATATCAAATATTATGGAAAGCCATAATCCAAAAGTTGTCAGAAAAGAAGTACTCATTACCAAAAAAAAATCGAAATAGGAAGCCAAATCCAGTATAGATAAATACATAAATATATAAAATTGGCTTAAATTTCAGAATAAAAATAATGAAAGGGTTTTAAAACAAGAGGAAAAACAATAGAAAGTTTTGAATATGCTAAATTTACAATACATTTGTAACGACACCATCTAGTCAAATGTGTATTCGATAAAAGTGATAATTGTAAGATGTTGTACACAGTCTAGAAGCGATATATTGGAATGCAATTTTATATTCCATACCAAAATTGCGAAATAAAAAAAAAACACAAATCATTTTTAATATTCAATTACGATCTTGTCAAAACTGAAGTTCAGTATCAAAATTATTGAATGTATTGTAGAAATAGAAAAGAAATATAAATGTTCATTAAAACCATCAATACTTGTAAAACATAATATATTAACAAAGTTTATACACGATGTATTTTACTACTGAAATGTAATTTAATATTCCATGCAAGCCTGCGAAACTAGAGTTAACATTCAATTATTTAATTACGATCTTGTCAAACTGCAACGTGTATTAAGTGTAAAAATCTACAGAATATACAAAATAGATAGTAATTTTCCCCTAAAACTATTCACGTGAAATAATTAAAAACGAAGTTCTAAATCAATGAATATTATAAACGCATTAAATAATTGTATTTAAAATATCTACAAATATTTTAATTATTTAATTTTCTTTTAATCCTTAGTTGTAACCAGCAAAGAAATGATATAAAACATGTGTTAATTCAATTATCATAGAGTGTCTGATATGTTTATTGTAGATCCGATATCTCAGCAGGTACATTAACTCGTATAATTCAATCCTTCTCCTTATTCGATTCTCTCCTTCTAATGAAGCGATCGTAGTGAGTGGAATATAACAACTGGATAATTCGGGTTACAGGTACATGTATAATTAATGAATTCCCACAATTCATAGCAAGAAACCACATCTGATTGACGGGTTTTGATAGTGAATGCATCCATGCGTTAATGAAGCGATCGTAGTGAGTAGAATATAACGACTGGATTATCCGGGTTAGGTCCAGACAGGTGAATTTGAAAGGTGATATTGTAATTGTTGATGTAAAAATGTATAACTTAACTCTCATCAACGAATTTTACAAAGGTAAAGAAAATACAGTTTAATAGATACACACACCAATAGAAAATGTAATATATAGGGCAAATGGATAAATAATACACAAAAATGCAAAGAGGGTACTCTTTCTTAATGATTCTATTGAATATACAAGTACACAATTTTTTTCAGGATAGATAATTTCTGTGATCTAAATAAAGATTTGAATTTTATAAATTTAACGAATATTTCTTCCATGCATCACAAAACACATGCCAATTTATGTCTCTGCATAAAAGAATTCACTTATAGCAACTTTATAACATCAAACATTTTGTTTTGTTTTTTTCTCGTCTGATAATTATTTCTTGCCTTTTTTTTTTTTTTTTTTTTTTTTTTTTTTTTGTACGCATCATTTTTTTTCAATCAGGGACGTATAACTTATACGTCAACAGTTCAATGACAAGGTATCGAAATACAGATACGAGCAAGAGACCTATTCAGAACATGATTTATATGTCCCTGTGCAAGCAGAAATTTACTAAAAACATCGTTTAAAGATGATACTGAAGAATAATTTATTTCCCTTTACTAATAATGATAATTTCATAGGTTTTGCATTTACTCCATATCCTTTTATTCACCATTTATAGTATATTCGAAATTAACATTGACACATAATAAAAACGCTTTTTTTGGTTTTATTAATTATTGAAAATAGAATGTATGATGGGAAGTTGGAGACGGGGTACATAGTTTCCAAGTCACCCTCATTTGGAGGGTCAAAACCTCTTTTCAGAAAAAATGTAACATTTTTCATGGTTTTGGGGTTGAAATGTTTGAATTTTCTAAACCGTTTCTAGTATTTTTTATGTATTCTTTGTTGAATGTGCAAAATTAAATGATTTTCTAAATATTGTGCCATTTATTTTTACCCTTTAAAAGACTAAAAGTGTTGTAAGTACTTTTTTTCTTGGTCTGGAAATGTCAGTGCGCGCTATGACTCTCATTGTCGTTTTTGAAAGAGAGTCATAACCCTCATTTGGTCCATTAGAGGTTGGCAAGTATGGGGGGGGGGTATGGATTATATCAGGTGTGTTTGATTTAATACGGGACTAATGTATTATTCGTCTAAGGTTTTATTTATAAACTTTTGCGAACCTATATCTATTTTGTGTCTACCTTTTTTTCTTTCTTTTTTCTTTTTTTTCTTTTTGCAAAATTAATCAAGAACAGAACTAATGAATATTGTCTCGAGGTCTAGTATTTCTTTTCTTCAGTGGAATCACTTAGATTCGCTAACAATTCATAAAGACAACTAACAGGTTCCCTGTGTTTCTAAAAATGTAAAAATACGATGAAATTTACTAAAATATCAAAGAATATCTGTCCATGTCTGTGGATGATTGTGACAGTCAATGTTAGACAAGGTAAAGACAAAGAACTTTTGTCTATAGCTGCAACAGACAATTACAATCATTGACAGTCTTTGTAACAGTTTAAAATGTTTGACAATGTTTGTATGTGATGTTGACAGTCACTGTCAGACAGATGAAAGTTTAAATTGTTTGTCCTTGACTGTGAGTGATGGCCACAGACATTGACAGTCCAGGTAAATTTTAAGAAAGTCTCAGATCGTCTGTCAGTATCACAAGCAGTCCGACACAGTCATGGGCAGACATAGTAAAATTCTGTCAACGACTGTCAGTGTCAATGGATGTATCGCACAAACAAATGCAGTATATTTAACAGCCTTTTTTTCAGTCTTTGGCAGTCGTTGACGGTCAAAATATGACTGTCACTGGTAAGGACAGTCATTTTTTTTGGTTCATAGTGGAAATTACTGTGAATTTATTTTCTGCATACATGCATTTCGACAACTTACTTCTTTTCAGTGCAGATAAAATATAAACGTTTGGAAAGCATCCTTTAAATTCGTCAATTAAAACTACCTGACATAATTTCTCATGATTGTGTTGTGTGGTAGAAACAACCAATAAATTATTGTAACTTGAAGTCAGCAAATATAAAACAAATTTGGCTCAAACTTAACTTTAAATAAGACAAAAGTAATTATTTTACAAATTAAGTATTCAATATATGACGTATCTGACAATAATGAAGTCCAAGTAAATATCCAAAAAAATAGTTCACTGAAGTCCACCAATAAATGTCCAAATGAATATTTCTAATATAATCCTCACTAAATAGTTGATAAATAGTTGATATATTCACAATAATTAATTTAATGTCGATTTCTAATACAAAAGATGTGCGTGATAATCCTGTATAAACTAATTAATCTTGTATAAAATTATCAAACTGAGACACTTAACCCTTTTCAGCTACCTTATTTATATACATTTATTGTTTCTAGAAAAATATTCACAAGATATGACTGGAACATTCCATATCAACAAATAATCACATGACTAAAATGATTATGTAAGAAAACCCTCTAGAATAGTATATGTGTCAAAAACTAAATTCTAGAAATTTCAACATGTAATAACCTTGACCATTGTTTATTGTTAACATGTTACATAACTAGGCCAAACAAATTACATAATATTAAGGCCATAAAAAAATAAAAACAAACAATCAATACAATGCATTATAGGATGTTAACAATATTTAAATTACCTATACCCCCCCCACCCAAAGAAAATGTTTGAATGCAATGAAAAACATTTAATAGCAAACAAATTTATTTACAATAAAGTGTCTTGAAAAAATTAAACTCTTGACAATGCATCTGCAATGACATTGTCTTTTCCTTTCATATGTTTAATGTCTAGATTAAAACCTTGTAAAGTCAAACTCCACCTCAAAAGTCTTTGATTTTTATCTTTCACTTTATCAATGAATTTAAAAGGATTATAATCAGTATATACAATGATAGGCTGAATTGAGGTTGTAACATAGATTTCAAAATGTAATCAAGCCAAAATCAGAGACAAACATTCCTTTTCAATGTTGGAGTAATTTCTATGGTGTTTATTAAATTTTGTTGAAAAATAACAAATTGGATGGTCTATACCATCTTTACTTTCTTGTAATAAAACACCGCCAGCAGCAACATCACTGGCATCTACTGCTAATTTAAACTGACAATCAACAATAGGTGTTGCTTAAACTAGTGCACTTTTTAGGATGGCTTTTAATTCTTGAAATGCTTCATCACAACTTTTAAACCAAATGAACTTTACATTTTTTTCTTAATAATTTAGTTAAATGTTCACTAATTGAAGAGAAGTTTTGACAAAATTTTCTATAATATCCAGGCATTCCTAGAAAACGCATCAATTGCTTCGTATTCTCAGGTTTAGGAAAACCAGAAATAGCACTTATTTTAGCATCAATAGGTTTTACCTGACCCTGACCTACAACATGTCCCAAATAATTAACATAAGCACATCCAAATTCACTCCTGGAGAGATTGACTGTTAACATAGCACTGCTCAAACGTTCAAGAAAGTTCGGAGTATCTGAAGATGTTCTTCCCAAGTGTCACTATATATAAGAATGTCATCAATGTGTGCTTCACAACTGTCAATTCCAAACATAACACTGTTGATGAGACGCTGAAAAGTTGCCGGCGAATTTTTCATGCCAAAAGCAATCACTTTGTATTGGAATAGTCCATCGGGCGTAACAAAAGTTCTTTTGCACGCTCTGTAAGAGTAACTTGATAAAATCCTTATTCAATTTTCGTAATGTATTTAGCATTTCAAAGTTTATCAATACAGTCATCAATGCGCGGAATTGGAAATGAGTCAGTTTTTGTAACATTGTTTAATTTTCTATAGTCCGTACTTATGCGATAAGTTCCATCAGGTTTTGGTGCTAGAATAAAATTCGAGCTCCAGTTGCTTTTGCTAGGTTAAATAAAGTTTAACAAATACTGAATTTCACCATGCAGGTACTTTTGTTTGATCGGATACAGTCGATATGGATGCTGTTTTATCGGTACTGAATCACCAACATCAACGTCATTAAATATTTTATCAGTTCGTGTCGGAATGTCCGGAAACAAATGTTCAAAATCATAGAGTAACTGTTTTAACCTTTTGAATCGTTGGTAAATGTTGAAGTTTCGAATCCAAATCTTGTACAATCTGTAATTGTCCAGCTTCGGTGCGATCGATGGCAAATCAATCTTTTCACAAAAGTCATTTTCAGAACTGTCAGTGTCAACACTAACTATATTTACAGAATGTACAATATTTGTGCTATTTCTATCTATATAAGCTTTTGTCATGTTTACATGACACAACCTATTATGTCTACGTCTGTCAAATGTTTTAATAATTAATAAATCACTGATTTTCTTTTGAACAATATATGGACCAAAATATCTGACTTCAAGTGGCTTTCCAGGAACAGGAAGTAAAACAAGTACTTTATCACCAGGGTCAAAATTACGTTTTACAGAATTTTGGTCATGCTTGGCTTTCATTGATTCCTGACTAGATTTAAGATTGTTATTGGCTAGTTCACAAGCTTTAACAAGTTTAGTGCGAAAATCTGAAACATAATCTAAGAGATTTAAGTGGTCTTTTTCATCAGATAAAATTTTCTCATTTAAAAGTTAGAGTGGGCCCCTAACTGTGTGTCCAAAAACTAATTCAAATGGACTAAAACCTTATGATTCCTGGACTGCTTCTCTTACAGCAAATAAAAGAAAACAAATTCCTTCATCCCAATCTTTCTCTGTGTCAAAACAATAGGTCCGCATCATAATTTTTAAAGTTTGATGAAATCGCTCTAAGGCGCCTTGACTTTCAGGGTGATATGCAGATGGTCTTTACTGTTTAATGCCTAATTCATACCTTACTTGCTGAAAGATACCTGACATAAAGTTTGAACCTTGATCTGATTGAATAGATTTAGGTAGGCCAGACAAAGTGACAAATTAGTTAAAGCCCTTACTATGGTCTTAGTCTTAATATTTCTTAAAGGAACCTTGTGAATGCACACATGATAGTTAACATGTACTGATTACCAGATTTAGTTTTTGGTAAAGGACCTACATCTATTAATATTCTACTAAAAGGCCCCTCAAAGGCAGGTATAGGTTGAAGAGGTGCTTTCAGAATAACCTGGTTAGGTATCCCTACTAACTGACATGTATGACAAGACTTGCAATGATTGGAGACATCTTTTCTAGGATTAGGCCAATAAAAATAATTAAAATTTTGTTGTAAGTCTTATTAATACCTAAGTGTCCTGACAAGGGAGTATCATGGGCAATGCTTAATATCTCAGCTCTATGCACCTTTGGTACTACAATCTGATACTTTATTCTGCATCAGCAGGTACATCAGAAGGTCTCTATTTACGCATAAGAACACCATTTTTAGTAAAATAAGTGACAGGTTCATGCAAAGACTCACTTTCATCAACAGCCCTATTGAAAAGACATGAAATTTCAGGGTCTTTATGTTGCTCACTGCTAAACGTAGACATAGAAAAACCATCACCTTGAACCAATGAACTATCAGAAAACTCTAGGGGTTTGCTTGTTTTGACACCAACACCACTAAGCTGATTCATAAATGTATCCGACAAATCAAAACCATCAGTGCTATATCCATCAACTATCTGAACTTCCAAATATTTCTTTTTCATAGCACGAGTAACCGCACTGGCAGGATACAACCCAGAAAACTCCTGCTCAGCAGAATCAGAAACCTGATCAAAAGAAGGCTTGTCTGTCACAGTAGGATTTCTTTGAACATTATCCCCAGCTAAATCATTACCAAGAAGAAGTCGAACACCCTCAAAGGGCAATGATGACTTGATACCTAAGGTCACAGGTCCAGAAACAATATCTGAAGACAAATAAACATTATTGAGAGGAAAAGCAGTATGACCACTAGAGTCTACTTTAATAAGAACATTTCTACCAGTACTAGAAATATCACCAAACGGCAGGGTTTCCGCAAACAAAAGAGAATGTGAAGCTCCAGTATCTCTTAGAATTCGAATAGAGGTAGAATTACAAAAATCACTCGAAAGCGACACAAAACCATCACTAATAAATGGTTTAAAAATCTCCATAATAGGACTCGATGGGGATTTGACCTCGACCTTACTAACAGGATCAGAAACAGACTTCACATCAGAAAAAGAACTATGCACATCTGTATCAAAATGAGGCAAACACTGTGACGACTCAACAAAACCATTGGGTTTAACTTCACTTTCCTTCCTTTGCTTTAACCTATCACAGTCAGATATAAAATGGCCTTCTTCCTTACAATAATTTCAAGAAATCGACTTAAATGGCTTCTGTGACTGTGACAGGGTATAAGACTTGAACGAGCTATTTACTGGACGTTGCCTACTACTTACTTTTGTTGTTGATTTGGGTGAAAAAATTGTGGAATTATTTTGATTTCTGAAAAATTTCTGTGGTTTGTTAAAAAATTGTGTTTTATGTGTAAGTGAAAAATCATCAGCTAAACGTACAGCAATTTCCAAAGTTTCAGCTTTTTGTTCATCAATAAAAGTTTTAATGTCAGTACTAAAACACCTTTTAAATTCTTAAATTAAAACTAGCTGACGTAATTTCTCATGATTGTTATTTGTTTTCTTTGATGAACACCAACGATCAAATAGTTGCTCTTTTGTTCTAGCAAACTCTACAAAGGTTTGGTCACTCTGTTTTTCTACATTCCTATATTTTTTGCCGGTAAGCTTCAGGGACCAGTTCATAGGCTTTAAGAATTTACTCTTTTTCAGTGTCATAATCTGAAGCCTGTTCTACTGATAACTGTGTGTAAATTTCTCCGACCTCACCAATTAACATGCTCTGTAATAAAATTGACCAATTGTGTTTTGGACACTTTAAATTTTCAGTTATTTTCTCAAAATGCAGAAAATATTTGGCTACATCCTTTCCTTGAAAAGGTGGGACTAACCTGATGTTTTAGCAACATCAAATGTCTGAGAATTCTGAAAAAGCTGCTGATTCTTTTCAACCAATTCCATTTTTTTTCATTTCTAATTGAAAATTTAGCTTTCTTTCTTTTTGTTCAATTTGTAATTTTAATTTTCTTTCTTCTCTTTCTTTATCTTCTCTTTCCAATTCAAATTTTATTATTTCTAATTCTTTTCGAATTTCTAATTTTCTAATTTCTAATTCAGGTGTCGGATTTTCAAAAGCTTCCAAAACAGATTCATCAAAAATGTTTTCTTTAACCAAATAATTTGCAATCACATTTTGAATTTCTAATTTTCTCATTCCAGATTTGAATTCTAAGTTTATTTTTTTTTTCCTAAAATAATTAATTCAGCCTTTTTAAGCTTCACAAAATTCTCCACCTGACATATAGACATGAATTGTTCTGAATCAAATGACATCTTGTAAAAAAATATTGCTGACTTATAAAAATTTGCTATTTAACAATATATATATATATATATATATATATATATATATATATAGCTTATCTAACAAATGTAATAAACACACTAATAAATGTAAATATTTTCATGAAACATTTACAAAAGGTCTTAAATAAGTCGCTTATTATCAATTTACAAAGAATCTTCGTCAGGTAAGGCTGAACATTTCAAATATCTGAAAAATATTTTTGTTGGTGTGAGTGCATCGTTCATTTGATGTAAAACATACTAACCAAAAATATTTTTAATGTATAACAATAATAGGTATATTGTCTACTGAGAAACGTATACATATTAAACTGATATATGTTAGTCTTTGTATGTAAAATAACTATGTTAATGTAATACAAAAATGAAAAAAAAAGTGAATTTAAATCTATTGCATTTACTTTTTAAGACGTTTCTTGTCTTTTTCATTAAGTCCATCAGGCTCAAATGATCTGAGCTGGTATATCCAAAATCTCTCTCTGAGTTTACGGGCTTCTTTGTCCCAAGATGAATTACATTCAGTGATCTGAAATGTAATGTCCTCAAACCGATGCCCAATTCTTAAAAAATGCCTGGTAAGAGGACAGTCCCTTTCTTTCACACTGAACGAACAATGATTGTTAAATCGTTTGTTGAAGTTTTCCCCCGATTCCCCAACATACTGTAGTTTGCAAGGCTGACATGTGAGGACATAAACAGTGTTTTCGGACTTACAGTTCGAGTCCGTATAAATGATATATTGTTGCCCAGTAACAGCGCTAGAAAATGTTTTTTTTTTTTTTTTTTTTTGGTATTGGCAGCTCGGCAGCAAACACAGTTATTTCTATCGCAAGGCCTGTAACTTCCTGTTGTTGATTGAGGCTTTTTTCATATTTTAGCTGTAACAAGGATGTCTTTTATATTTCTTGGCCTACGAAAAGATGTTAACGGTGGGGCTTTAAAGATTTTAGTCAAACAGGGATCATTTTCTATAAGGTTCCAGTGTTTACGTATAACTCTTGGGATAGGCTTTAGCTCTGGATGGTATGTAAGTACAAGGGGAATTCGTTCTGTTGCGAAAGGGATGCTTTTAGCACAGATATAGCTTTTTTTATTTAGGTTTTTATGCTAAAAGCATTCCTTTCAGTCAAGCAGTCCGCAACAAAAGAATTTATTCAACGGAACAAACAAAAAAAAAAAAAAAAAAAAAAAAACACAGACTCGGCGAACTCAGAAACCATCTTCTTCCACGTGGTTATAAAGACCAAAATAATTCAACATCTTTTGAGAAGGTAAAACATTATCGAGAGAGCTAATCTTCTGAAGTACAAAGACAAAAATGCAACAGAACGAATTCCCCTTGTACTTACATACGATCCAGACCTAAAGCCGATCCCAAGAGTTATACATAAACACTGGGACCTTATAGAAAATGATGCCTGTTTGAATAAAATCTTTAAAGCCCCACCGTTAACATCTTTTCGTAGGCCAAGAAATATAAAAGACATCCTTGTTACAGCTAAAATATCAAAAAAGCCTCAATCAACAGCACGAAGTTACAGGCCTTGCGGTAGAAGTAACTGTGTTTGCTGCCGAGCTGCCAATACCGAAAAAACGTTTTCTAGCACTGTTATTGGGCAACAATACACCATTTATACGGACTCGAACTGTAAGTCTAAAAACACTGTTTATGTCCTCACATGTCAGTCTTACAAACTACAGTATGTTGGGGATTCGAGGGACAACTTCAACAAACGATTTAACAATCATCGTTCGTTCAGTGTGAAAGAAAGGGACTGTCCTCTTACCAGGCATTTTTAAGAACTGGGCATCGGTTTGAGGACATTACATTTCAGATCACTGAATGTAATTCATCGTTGGACAAAGAAGCCCGAAAACTCAGAGAGTGATTTTGGATATACCAGCTCAGATCACTTCAGTCTGATGGACTTAATGAAAAAGACAAGAAACGTTTTAAAAAGTAAATGCAATAGATTTAAATTCACTTTTTTTATTTTTTGTATTACATTAACATAGTTATTTTACATACAAAGACTAACATATATCAGTTTAATATGTATACGTTTCTCAGTAGATAATACACATATTATTGTTATTCATTAAAAAAATATTTGTGGTTAATATGTTTTACATCAAATTAACGATGCACTCACACCAACAAAAAATATTTTTCAGATATTCTAAATGTTCAGCCTCGCCTGACGAAGATTCTTTGTGAATTGATAAATAGCGACTAATTTAAGACCTTTTGTAAATGTTTCATGAAAACATTCACATTGATCAGTGTGTTCATTACATGTTTTAGACAAGCTATAATTTCATTATTTGTAAATGCACCACACTTATCTTTGTGTGATGCACACTCTTAAGA
>MJUU01001538.1:38365-53455 GCA_002080025.1 Modiolus philippinarum
CACGAGTTTGTTCACACGACTCGCGGGTCGCTCACGAATTCTGGAAAGGCTTGAAAGTATGCTATACATTAAAAATAGTTTGCTACAGTATTGGATAGTGACATATCATCGATCGAAGACAAGGAATCTGCGTAAAGGATAGATCAACGACATTTCGGATAAGGAGGAAAGCAAAATGGAGCCTATAACTATAAAGTTATAGCCAGTCACAAGCCTGGTGAAACACATAGTGACCCTTCATGGATTGACAAAATGATTGATGGATTCACTTGAAATTCAAATTTTGCTCTTTTTCTTTTCTAAGGTAGAAGCAGCAGCAGCAGCAGCAAAAATCCCATCACCTAAGCAAAGCAACAGCAAAAACCCCATCACCTTAGCACAGCAGCAGCAGCAGAAGCACCATCCGCCTAGCAAACCACCAACAGCAGCAATATAGTGAAGTGAGCACGCGAGCATAACAAAAAAGTCTTGAGTCATGTTTGCATACTCGTGATCATAAACATTAACTCGAAATCACGAGTTATCTCGCAAAAGATTCGGATGGAATCAACAAGTCAAGTCAAGTCAAAGTCAAGTCCAAGCTTTATTTAAAAACGAGAATACGTACAAATAACATAAGCTCTTTTGAGCTTTTACATCGTCTATAAAACATAACAACATCAGATAAAACAGACATGACAATACAATCACACATCAAGTACATTTACACATACACATACACATAGCACAATATTACAGCACATATAAACACAAAAATCATGCATTTAAAGATTTAAACATTTAAGCTGGCAGTTTTAGTAATAAAAGCTAAGCATTAAGCACTATAAGCTAATTTATTGGCATGCACTACAGCTACATGAGCTACCACTCCATGTGCTGATTAATTTTGAAAATTGATTTAAATTTGTCTCATGTCTTAGATGTTGTGGTAGCTCATTCCATATTTTAGCAGCAGAGTAGCGAAAACTTTTAATACCATACCTACTAGTTCTTACTTGTGGTATTTCTGCTGTGTTGCTGTATCTAAATGAATAATTATGTTTTTTTTTATATTTATTAAATCATGTAAATAAGATGGTGTTTGTTTATTTATTATTTTAAAAGTTTCAATAGCAATCGATCTTAATCTGCGTATTTTCAATGATGGTAATTTTGACAATTTCAATAAATCTTCATAAGCACTGGTATAATCATTATAAACAAAACGTAAAGATCTTTCCTGTATTTTTTCTATTTTAGCTGTATTTTTCTCACTGCAAAAATGCCAAGTTATTGGACAATAATTAAGATTTGATAAAATAAAAGAGTAATATACAGTATTTCTACCAAGCCCATTTAAAAATTTCCCTTTCCGTTTCAGAACATTAAGTTGCCTAGAGGCCTTTTACAAATTTCAGATATGTGTTTGTCAAAATTTAACTTGTAATCAATTGTTACACCAAGCAGTTTTACATCTTCTTCACACGCAATCATATTACCGTTTAAATTAAATACAATTTCCTGATCAAAACATTTTTTCCCAGAGTCAAAGCTTGACATTTATCTAGATTAGCTTTCATAAAATTATAATCAAACCAATCCAGCATTTTTGGACTGTCATTTTCTAAATTTTGAATAACATTTTTTACATCATAATCGGCACAGGAAAGCGTATTATCATCAGCATAGTTATAAATGGTACTATAATCTACAACATAAAAAATATCGTTTACAAAAATGTCAAAAGTACCGGTCCAAGGATGGAGCCTTGTGGTACACCTTTATACAAAGTTTCAAAATTACTAAAAATATTATTTATTTTTATACATTGTTTTCTTTGACTTAGATAACTTTTTAAAAGATCTATAGAACAATTTGACAATCCATATGTTTTAAGTTTTAACAATAATAATTCGTGCGGCAAACAGTCAAATGCCTTAGACAGGTCCATTAGGATTGCTCCCACATATTTATTATCATCCAGAGCTTTCTTCCAATCCTCTATTATTTTTAAAAGTGCTGTATTACAGCCATAACCTGATCTAAAGGCCGAAAGCAAGGGATTAAAATCAACAAATTAAAATGGCGCGTGAAATACAAGCAAGAGTTATACAAACGCGGATCTGATTGGACATACACACCCATAGATCACCAACCACAAAAATTACCTCCCTCGACGAACGCGGACCTGATAGACGACAATCTCAGAAATACAATACAATGGGATATGGACGGGAATTTAAGCCTTCTATACGACCCTAGTCAGTCTGCTCCCCTTACAAAAACTGCTGAAAACATCAGAACGACCATGTACGAGTCGTCCCGACTTGGGGAAATACCCGACTTCCGATCACGCATGCGTTATAAAATAAGGTTATACAAGACCCCTGCGGAATCCTGTGCTGTTCCCACACTTCATTTCCGGTTACAACGGCCGAATAGGGCTTCAATCAGGACAAATTCCGGTCTACACCTTGGGACACACCTACTTCCGGTTGCACATGTGCACTGTTTAAGTAATTCCAACATCTAATTTCCAGTCAAAATGGCCGATTAACTGTCAGTTCCAGTTGCGCATGCGCAACAAAATCACTTAATCTTTCGGTGACGTGACATTTGCTTCCTATCACGGGGACGTTATTTCCGGTCTAGGTCACTTCCGGCACCACCTCCACAAATAATAAGCGAACTGTCCCTTTATACTACTCACCGAAAATAATATTGAAAAACCGAAACTTTTGAATGAGAAAAGCTCAACATGGTGCATATAACCTAAGGCAGTTACCCGTATTATTATTTCATGAAGGGTCTCTTTTTCTCTCAGTCACTCAAAAGCGCAATTTCAAAAATAAGCCATTTCGGCCATGGGCTGAAATAGCCCCAGTGCAACCCCTATCAACTTACGCACCTCAACCGCTTTTTCAAGTCTGCTAACATCCCCTCTTCAAATTAAGCAATGTAAAATTAAAATATCCTGCACGCAGTAGTGGAACAGGATCCCTTTTTTGACCCACCCAAAGAAATGGGTGAGCTTTTGCCATCACTTTGCGTCTCTCGTCCGTGGTCTGTTAAGCGTAATCAATTTATTTACAGGACATCTTGAGATCCCCTCAATGGATTCAAACCAAACTTGGCATGAATGATGCCTATGAGGTGCTGGCCCTAGTGTTGTTACTTTGGTGCCGATCCGACATGCAACATGGCGGCCGAGCGGCAAAACCTCGTTTAACATTAGACCCTATGGGGAAACACATACAAAGATCATCTTCTAGAGAACTGCTGTAAGGATTCTAACCAAACATGGCATAATTTATACATGTGAGGTGCTCACAAAGTAAGTTTTGTTACTTTGGTGAGGATCCGTCATCCAACATGGCCGACAACGGGGATACTTGGTTTAACATTGGACCTATAGAAAATGCATGCAAAAATCTTCTTCTGGAGAACTGGAAAATAGATTTAAACCAAACATGGCATGAATGATACTTGTGAGGTGCTGGCTAAGTTTTGTTACTTTGGTGCCTATCCAACATGCTACATGGCCGATAAGCGGCAAAACTTTGTTTAACATAAGACCCTATGGGCAAAAGATACAAAGATCATCTTTTATAGAACTTCTGAATGGATTTTAATCAAACATGGCATGAATTATGCTCATGAGGCACTGACCAAATTTTGTTACTTTGGTGCCGATCCGTCGTCCAACATGGCTACCAGCGGCGAAACTTAGTTTAGCATTGGACCTTATGAGAAATGCAAAAGTAATATATAGACACGAGCAAATGATCATTTATGGTGGTAGATTACCGGAAATGACATCACCGGATGTCAAGTTACCGGACATTACGGAGTGTTTATACTGCGCATTCACATCCGCAAGTAGTCCTAATTGAAGCCCTTTTCGGTCATTTTTAACGGAGAGGACGTTATAGATGAACACCAGATCCCTTAGGGGCCCTGTTTTAGACTTTTTCACAGCGCACATGCCGGACCAGATAGGGCTCATTTCTGCTGTAAGCTACCCTTTTAGATTTAAGGATGTGATGAATCAACGTGTAATCCCGAAGTGATCTTGTATAACATGAGTATATACCACATCAATGATTGAAAGTGGGTATATCATCACTCGGGGATGGGAAAGCAAGTATTTCCCTAGTTAGAACAACTCGGACCAGGTCGTTCGGCTGTTGTCATTTTATGGTATTTTAAGGTTGTCGTCACTCAGGTCCGCCATTAGTAATGGGAGATAACTTCCCGCGTTTTTTGTTCATTCGTATGTGGATGTCTTCTATTACTTCCGCTTTCATAATGGTCGTTTTGTTTTTCGAAGGGAAGGCAAATAATTCTTGCTAGTATTTATTCCGCCATCTCTGAGTTGATAGGAAAATTATAAGTTGTTATGTGTCTTATATCGTGTCCGCATCCGATAGGGGATAAAACTCTTTATTTACTAATGCTATTTACGATTTTGTGTTTATTTTTACAAGTGTGCTCACACGACTTACAAGTGGCTTACAAGTGTGGTTTTGGCTGTGATCGTGTGCTCATTTCAATATGATGTTGCTGCCTCTGTTGCAATAGGACGATTGGCGTTGGGGATGTTCAATAGTGGTGGTTAAGCTTGTTCTGGGGCAACAATTGTGTTGATGAGCTTCTTAAGTATTGGGTTTTCTTGATTTATGATGCTACTCACAACTGCTCATATGCCTCACGAGTTCTTCACGAGTAACTCACAACTGTAGTCGCATGCTCATTTCAATATTCCGTGGTTGTGTTGCTGGTGGGATATTTTTGGTAGGGAAAGGTAATGATGTTTTTGGTGGGTTTTGGGTGGCTTGGGATTTGGTGATCGGGAAAAAGTACTTTTAAAATTATCCTTTTGGCATATAATGAACGCTGAAAATTATGGATACATTTTCATATTTTATTTCCTTTAAACAAAATAATCGTAACATTCTAATTTTCTGTCTACACATTAATTTCTATTTCAGTTTCTGTTTTCAGTGCTGGTTTTCAGTCACACATACATTGTATGTCTACCATCTTTATATCTAGGTCTGCAGGTAATTTTATGTCCTTTCATTTTAGTTCTGGTTCTGTGTCTTTGAACACTGATATAATCTTCTTCAGGTAGGTCCATTCATATGATGTCACATTCTGATTTTGTAGGAAACAATGTTCTTTTTGCCATTGGGAAAAATACTTTCTCACTGAAATCGTTGACTGAGGTGCTTTGATAATGACGTTAATATCTTCTCTCAATTGGTATTACCAGTGCACAGGTTCTGAATTTTTCACTCTTTGAATCAAGTCGTTCACTGTATCTGTACCATCACTTGAGGCTTCTGATTGGTTGAATTTCCTGCATTCTGATTGGTCAGAATTTGTACTCTTTCATGAGCAAATAATGGGATATGGAGGGTATATGGAGTAAATGTACTTAGGACAAAGTCCTTATAGATACATGGTAAGATTCAGCAAATGGAACAACGCTTTCATTGTTGCTCTTCATCATCAATAGGCCTTCAACAAAGAGCAAACACTTCTTCCTCATAGCAAGTTCAAGACGGCCCCTAGCACGAATTCGTTTTGTTCCCAACACACATTCGTTTTAACTTAGCAATAATTTTTATCAAATAATGTTCCTCTATTGAAATGCTTTATTATATAGTTAACCCTTATCGTATTAGATTATTTTATAAACGCTCACGAGACTCACAAATTATTTACGGCAGTGCTCTCGTGCTCATTACACTATTAGGCGTGGTGGTGGTACGCTATGGCTCGGTTGTGATGGTGGTTGAGATGGCGGTTGTGGTTTAGTGGTCAATAGTGAGCGGACCTTATCATTACCCTTAACATACCGAACCATTGACAAACTCTAACCCTAACTCTAACACTTACCCCTAACCCTTACCCAAACTTACTCCACCAATACTCAAACCCTGACCCTTACCATATTTGTAGTAATCAGTGATTTGCCTCCAACATTAGATAAATTCATTATTTTTTTTTTTGAGCGGTACCATGTATTTATCTAATGTTGGAAACAGAACACTGATTACTACAACTATGGTTAGACTAGGGCTTGAGAATGGATGGGATTATCTAGGACAAGGGTTAGGGTTAGTGTAGTAATAATTGTAAGGGTTAAGGTTAGGGTATGTTAAGGGTTAGGGCTAGGCCAGCTGACAATCGATCGCTAAACCACCACCAACACCCACACCACCACAACGACCTAATAATGAAATGAGCACGCAAGGACAATTGTAAGTAATCGGGAGTCGTGTGAGCGATTTTTAGGTTATAATAACCTATGTGCGGTTAGGGTTTGATATATAATAAGACATTCCAATAAAGGAACACCATTTTAATAAACTTTTTCCACGGCTAAAACAATTGATTGAATGTGTACAAAATACTGACCAATTAGAATGAAGGAAAATCAACGAATCAGAAACCATCTTACAAAATTACCCAACCAATTAAACCCATCCAGACAACTTAATATAACAAAAAAGCACACAAATGAAGCTTTGCATCAATCATGCAAAGCAAGAGAAAGGCCGATATAATAGTACAGAAAGCTACGGAGAAAGCTAATCTTACCACGTACACTAGGATGAGACAACCTACTTACAAGGATACTGGCTCTCAAACTCCCTTGAAGATGCCATTAGGTGGAGGACGATATGCAGAGTTAAGAAAATAGAATGGAACGAAGACTTGAAATTTTGAGAAAGAAACCATGCTCCCTATGTTCCTACTAAAGCGAGAATCAGCTTTACCCCATGTGAGATGTTACAGATACAGTGGACGACTTGATTCAAAGAGCGAAAAATTCGGAACCTGTGGACTGGTAATACCACTTAGGAGAAGATATTTACGTCAGTCAACGATTTGAGTGAGAAAGTATTTCTTTCCCCAATGGAGAATGGACATTGTTTCCTACAAAGTCAGATGTGGCCCTTACATCATATGAATGTACCTAACTGAAAAATTATATCAGTGTTCATAGATACAGAACAAGAACTAAAATGAAAGGACATAAAATTACCTGCAGACCTAGATATAAAGAGGGTGGACATACAAAGTAAGTGTGACGGAAAACCAGCACTGAAGACAGAAACTGAAATAGACATTAATGTGTAGACAGAAAATTAGAATGTTACCATGATTTTGTTTAAAGTTTAAAGCGGGATTCATCACATAATTCCCTATTAAAAAGGCAGCTTATAGGAGAAATACGTCCACTTCTGGTCGCGCATGCCTGCTGTGAAAAGGTCTAACAGGGCCTTTACGGCACCAGGTGCTGATCTTTGACGTCATTTCCCTTCAAAATGGCCGAACCGGGCTTCAATTAGGGTTACATGCGCTTAAGCATGCGCAGTATAAACACTTCATGTTCTGGTCACATGGCGTCCGCTTCCGGTCACTTGACATCCGGGGCCATGCTGGAAGATGGGTCGGCACCAAAGTAACAAACTTGGTCAGTGTCTCACAGGTATCGTTCAATCCATCTTAAGATTAAATCCATTCAGCGGTTTACTAGTTGATTTTTGGATGCATTTCTCCTTAGGGTTCAATGCTAAACTTTGGATTCACCGCTGGCGGCCACGTTGGATGACGGATCAGCGTCGAAGTAAAACACGTGGTCAGCACCTCATAAGTATCATTTATGCCAACTTTGGTTGAAATCTATATCAAACTAAGCTGTACGACAAACGCGATGACTTCACCTTTCCAATAGTAAACTTCCCTTTTTTTGTAGCAACATCCCAACAGCGCCGGCATATGGAGTTTACATCTCTCAGCTCATTCGCTGAGAGCCTGTGTTCGATACAGTGACTTCCTTGATAGAGCCCGGTTGCTCACAAATAGGCTACTTCAACAAGGGTATGTTACCCCAAACTTGGAGTCATCCCTCCAGAAGTTTTACGGTCCACATCACCATCTTGTGGACCACTATGGGATATCTGTTTCCAAGATTACAATAGATCTTTCCCTTTAAAGCTTAATTGTTGTTTCCTCTACCGGATTTGACTTTACATGTTCAACACGGCGGGTGTCTTATAAGAAGCAGGAGATGCTAACTCTACTGGTGCACCTGAACTCACCCATGGTTTTTATTGGGTCCGTGTTGTTCATCTTTGTGTGTGTGTGTCTTCATTTTTCTTTTCTGTGCCGTACCCATGTTGTGTCTCTGTTTTTCCCCCTTTCTGTTTCTGGTGTTGCCATTGTCCTTGGATTGTTCGCTTTTGAATTGACGGTTCGTTTCTTCAGCAGTGTAGTTTGTACAGCGATTTTGTCAACAGAGCGAAGTTACTGTCTCAAAAACTTATACATCAAGGGTATGTTCAGTCACTGTTGCATTTGTCACTACAGAAGTTTAACGGTCGTCACCACGATTTGGCAGACCGTTACAATGTTTCGATTTCACAAATTACAGTAGATCCAGGGTTTGTTACCGGACTAACTAACACCGACTGTGACAAAACGGACTTTTCACTGGCAGTGTGACGGATGCCACACGTGGAGCAGATCATGTTAACCCTTTCGGAGCACCTGATGATACCTCAATTTTTATAGGGGTTCACACTGTCAGTGCTTTAGTTGTGTGGCGTTCTTGTTATTTTTGTTTATTTGTTTTGTCTTTGTCATACTGTCTAAATTCGTGTTGGATGTGAATCGCCGTGAGTTTTGATTAATGACTTTTGATTCCCCCTTCCCTCTCTCTTGCTTCGGTATTCGTTTGCCGATGTATTCGGTTCTCTAGAAGAAAATCTTTGTATGTGTTTCCTATAGGATACATTCACAATTGGCGGAAATGTTGGATGTCGGATCGACATGAAAGTAACAACACTTAGTCAGCACCTCACATGCACCATTCATCCCATTTTGGTTTTAGCACTTTCACGCCTGAATTTTTCAGTGCAGGTATCCATCCTGAAAAATGGAAATTTTGGTCATTTTTGGACTTTTTTGTTGCAATGGAAACCTGTTGTAATGCATTATGCAAGCTATTTCGAGCATACTAATAGAGTGGCCACCCCTCTCTGCTCTTATGCATAAAAGACATGAAAGTCCTTGGTCTGTAACAGTAGGGTCGTATTTTGATAGTCTCAAAGGGGCAATAATGCCGATTTTAGCAATTTTGCATTCAAGTTGGTGCCAAAAATTCGAAATTTTTGAAAAAAATTTTCTTGTAGTCTGGCAAATTTTTAGACCTTCACTTTAAGGTATGACGTGTCAGTGTCCCAAATGAAAGTGGGCATTTTCAGCTAGATTCTCGTCTTTCCGGATTTGACTACCGACTTTGACATTTTCCCGGATTGAATCACTCACAGTGTGACGGGTGCTATTAACAGAGCAGGACATGCTACCCTTCCGGAGCACCTGGTGTCACTCTCAGTTTCACTGAAGTTCACACTGTGAGTGCCTTTGTTCGGAATGTTGTAATTTCTGGTTCTGTGCTTTGTATCTGTCTAACGTCATTGTTTTCTATGTTCTCGTTTTTGCCCTGTCTTTGGACTTCGATTTTTGTGAATTTCACTCCTTTGTTCCTTCGGTATTCTACTGCCGTTGTTTTAAACACAAAAACCAAAAACTTGAGATTTTTGTTGCTGGTATTGATGCTAGGGGCGTCTATGAGAGACAACCCCTCTCCAAATCACTTTTTGGGATTGTTGGGTTTCCATGGGTACCAAACAGGGTTCTGCAAATCCAGAGTGTAGATTTCCGGCTCTTTTAGTGTTATTTGTTTAGCCACAGTATTCATCTGCCTGTCATGCCTGGTGAACTTCAGTTATCAATATATGGAATGCCATGAGGGACATAAAAGTAGCCAAAGGGTCAATGATGCCTTGAGGCATCATACGCATGGAAAGAGCTAATCCATTCGGCATCTCTCTAGAGAATCTCTGTGTGCATTTCCGAAAAAGATCCAATTTAAACTAAGTTTCGCTGCTTGCAGCTATGTTGGACGACGGATTGGCACCAAAGTAACAAAATTTGGTCAGTATCTCAAGAGCATAATTCATGCAATGTTTGATTAAAATCCATTCAGCGGTTCTATAGAAGATGATATTTGTACCTTTTTCCCCATAGGGTCTTACGTTAAACGAAGATTGCCGCTCGGAGGCCATGATGCATGTCGGATCGGAACCAATGTAACAAGACTTTTCCAGCACCTCACAAGTATCATTCATGCCATGTTTGGTTTAAATCCATTGACCAGTTCTCCAAGTGAAGATTTTTGCATGCATTTTTCCATATGTTCCAATGTTAAACGAAGTATCCCCGCTGGCGGCCATGTTGGATGAAAGAGCGGCACCAAAGTGACAACACTTTGTGAGCACCTCACATGTATCAATTATGTCATGTTTGAATCAAATCCATACAGTAGTTCTCTAGAAGATGATCTTTGTATGTGTGTCCCCATAGGGTCTAATGTTAAACGAAGTGTTGCCGCTCGGCGGCCATGTTGCATGTCGGATCGGCACCAAAGTAACATCACTTGGCCAACAATTCATAGCCATCATTCATGCCAAGTTTGGTTTGAATCCATTCAGTGGTTCTTAAGATGTGTGAAGAAAATGTTTACGATGGGCACTGGACAGACGAGAGACGCAAAGTGATGGGAAAAGCTCATCCATTTCTTCGGATGAGTCCAAAAGGGGGGCTTGTTCCACTACTGTGTGCAGGTTATATTAATTGTAACATGTTTTATTTTTAAGACGGGATGAAAGCAGACTTGAAAAAGAGGTTGGGGTGAGTAAGTGGAAGGGGGGGTCGCACTTTGGCTATTTCAGTGCATGGCAAAAGTGGCTTGCTTTCGAAATTGCGCTTTCGAGTGATTGAGAGAAAAAGCGATCCTTTATGATGAAAATAATGCTGGTTATTGCCTTAGCTAATATGCACCATGTCGAGCTTTTCTCATTCAAAAGGTTCGGTTTTCCAATATTATTTTCGGTGAAAATCCTTTCAACTGGTAATTGAAACTGGGTGACTAACTTGGAAAATTTATCATTAAGTTGAGAGATGTCATTTCTATGGCGGTTGTCCTTCACGACAATTTAATATTGTCTTATCAAATCAACCACGAAATTATCGATAATATGTTCCTTTGATGCGAAAGCAAACTGCAAAGCTCAGTATGTGAGGATTATATAAACAAGTCCAAGGAGAGGAGTGTTAAGCCTAAAAGGGTCTTTTAAACCAAAGAAAGCAGTTATGCCCAAAATGACAGCAACAAACAAAGACAGAGAAAAGAAATCCACTGAGCCAAAAGAAAAGAAACCAACATCTAACAACCAGCAGCTAAGAAACCTACAACAAAGCCATACCGGAAGTGAGACTAACTTTCATAAGAAGACAAAAACAACAACGCAAACGAAAGTCAAGACTCCAAAGAAGTTAAGTCAAGAGCTTATCTCTTACATATGCAAGCAAAAGCCTTTTGAAGGGCTACCAAACGTTTCGAAAAGATATTTAGTTGTATCAGCATTTTTCAACGACAAAAATAGCTTTCCAGAGTTATAGTCTATTTTCTCTTCCTTACTAATTTCCTTAATAGAAAAAAGAAGGGGAGCGGGGAATGTGTCAAAGAGACAACGACCCAAAGGGGAGTAATAACAACTCAAAGCCACCATAAGATCTTCAATTAACGGCGAGGAAGCCCCATACCAAACGGCAGGTCGGAGCCGGCCCATAAATAAAGAGTAATCAAGTTCAGCGGAATAAACATCATCCTAGACTCCAATAGACATAAAGTAAACTAACTAGAAAAAAGACAAGACACACAAAGGCTTAATAAATTTCCTGACTTAGGACAGGCGCAAACCTGTCTCTTTTCTTTATTTATCTATTTATTTATGAAGAATTTATGCCTTTTTTTTGCTTATTTATTTTGCAATCAGTCCTCCATATCAAAATTTCATTCTTTGTTGAGCCCCGTTCTCGAAATCCTGTCAATTTTTCTCAACAGTCTAACGATCCCGGACGGGATATATTTTACAAACACTATTGAAAAGAAACCTTTTCCTGGTTCTCGACTTAAATTTTAAGCGGTTCCCGACACCAGCTCCTGTTTTCCAATGCAATTCTATTTTCAACGATCCCAGCTTCCTCGCACACCTGAAAAGTCAAACCTGCATTCTTCCCCGTTCACTTCAAAGCCGACCCGCAAACTGAACTGCGACACACAAAAATTCCCTGTGTGAATACGGGTAATATCACAGACTCTGGGCTTCGGGCTCCAATCTCTTTAAATATGGAACTCCGGGCTCAAAAACTTGGAATCAAACACAAGAACTGCGGGCTCCAACACCAAGTGCTTCTGGCTTCAACACAAGGATATCCTTGACCTTTCGGAACATATATATGGTGACAGAAATCTCCATAGACTTATAATGGGAAACCTCACAAATGACCTTGAAGGCCCCGGTCACGCGGTATTTTTGTTCTATCTGGCTTCGGTCCATGTATAGTATAAACATAGCTAATACGTCACCCACTCAGCCACACATGTAATTTCCCCGGTTTAGGATATAAGTCGTCCCAAATAAAAAAAAAACACCTCATTTTTTCCGTTTGTGAGAGCCTCTCCCTACTAGACGAAACACAGACAAGGGGGGGATGGTTGTCATGCCATAAAATGATGAAGCACTCTGAAGTGACTTGTTTCACACTACAAGTATAGCCCGATGTAGGGGTTTTAGTCGTTGCGATTTTAAATGTTGTCAGCTGGAAAGTATCAAACTGGCCATGTCGAGCTTTTCTCATTCAAAAGGTTCGGTTTTTCCAATTTTTCGGTGATAATAACTGTCATCATATAATAGAAAGTGAACATAATAAGACAGTTTTGGCGCTTCATATAAAAAGAAATAATCTGAAAATTGTATCAAGCATTGTTTATCGAATAATTAATATGCATTTTTCATCATGTCAACGTATGACGTGTATGATCACGCTGCATAGTACAACGTCGTCTTGAGAGTGGCCTGTTATTCTTTGCATCGATTTTGACATTATCAGCCTTTGAATGGTGGCATGTGATATAGTTTCGGCCATTGAAGGTGTTTACTGTTATCCTGTTTTTGTAATCTGTAGATCAAAGGAACTTCATACAAATAATCGATAATTTTAATGAACGTTTACTCTGGAGTAAATTTAGGGTACATTTATCAGGGATATTATACAAGAATTGAAATTTCACTATCAATGTTAATAAGAGCAAACATAGTTGACCACTTTGATAATTTGAAACTCTCTTTTAATCCATGGGCGTTAGGCATGGGGTAATCCTAATTATGTCGCCCCAGACGTAGTCGGGACGACATATTGTTCTTTGTCTGTTTCTCTATTATTCATTATTCATTATTATTATTAAGTCTCCCAAACGAAGTTTGGGGAGACTTATTGTTTTTGCTGTGTTTCTTTTTATTATTATTAAGTCTCCCAAACGGAGTTTGGGGAGACTTATTGTTTTACTACCGTTTCTTATTAAGTCTCCCAAACGAAGTTTGTGGAGACTTATTGTTTTTGCTCAGTTCTTATTATTCTTTTTATTTTATTATTATTATTATTATTATTCCTTTTCCGCTTCTTCCGGCGTAAAATTTTTGTCCGGAACATATCTCGAAGACCTTTGACCGGAACTTCATGAAACTTCATATGCTGGTAGAGGACAATGAGAAGATGTGCCATCCGGTCTTGGAATTTCCAAAATGGCGACCGTTGCCATGGAAACTGAAAAAAGGCGGGAAAGTCCAAAGTGCTCAGAATTGGATGAAAATTGACAGGAAGGTTGCCTAGGATGCATAGAATTGATTTTTGGTCTTTAGATTTTCAAAATGGCGGCCGTTGCCATGGAAACAGAAAAAAGGCGGGAAAATTCAAATTGCTTAGAATTAGATGAAATTTGATAGGAAGGTTGCCTAGCTTGCATGGAAGTGATTTTTGGTCCTAAAATTTTCAAAATGGCGGCCGTTGCCATGAAAACGGAAGAAGGCGGGAAAAATCAAAGTGCTGAGAATTGGATGAAAATTGACAGGAAAGTTGCCTAGGATGCTTAGAATTGAATTTGGTCTCAAAATTTTCAAAATGGCGGCCGTTGCCATGGAAACGGAAAAAAGGCGGGAAAATTCAAAGTGCTCAGAATTGGATGAAAATTGACATGAAGGTTGCCTAGCATGCATAGAATTGAATTTTGGTCTCAAAATTTTCAAAATGGTGGCCGTTGCCATGGAAATGGGAAAAAAGGCGGGAAAATTCAAAGTGTTCAGAATGGGATGAAAATTGACAGGAAGGTTGCCTGGCATGCATGGAATTGAATTTTGGTCTTAAAATTTTCAAAATGGCGACCGTTGCCATGGAAACAGGAGAAAGGCGGGAAAATTCAAAGTACTCAGAATTGGATGAAATTTCACAGGTGGCTAGGTGGATATGGGCGTTCGTTTGAGAGACTTTTGTGTTTCGCTCTGCGAACACAGTTCTTACTTGTTATTATTACATTTGTATTATTATTCTTCCCTATTCTTCGCCACTGAACTTGTCCGGAAGTTTTCTCGGAGAATATTGGTCCGATATTTATGAAACTTCACAGGATGATAGATACCCATGCCGCGGGGTGCACTTGGGTCTTGAAATTTTCAAAATGGCCGCCGTTGCCATGGAAACGGAAAAAAGGCGGGAAAATTAAAAGTGCTCCAAATTGAACGAAACTTCACAGGAAGGATGTATACAAATAGTAGAACACATTTTTGGGCCCAAAAAATTCAAAATGGCCGCTGTTGCCATGGTTACAGAGAAAAGGCAGAAAAATTAGAAATGCTCAAAATTGGATGAAATTTCACAGATGGGTTGTCAAGATTGTGCTGAACTCAAATAAAAAGCCATCTCCTGTGTCCATGGGAGGTTTGGGAGACTTTTATGTTTGTATCCAAACATAGGAACACTAGTTATTAAGTCTCCCAAACGGAGTTTGGGGAGACTTATTGTTTTACTGCCGTTTCTTATTATTATCATTATTATTCTTATTATTATTATTATTATTCTTCCGACTTCTTCGCCACTGAACTTGTCCGGAAGTTTTCTCGGAGAATATTGGTC
>MJUU01001538.1:58041-123314 GCA_002080025.1 Modiolus philippinarum
AAAAAAAGGCGGGAAAGTCAAAGTACTCAGAATTGGATGAAATTTTAGAGGAAGGTTGCCTTGCATTTGTAGAATTGACTTCTGGTGTCCAAGACCTCAAAATGATGGCCGGTGCCATACAAATGGTAAAAAAAGGCGGGAAAATCAATGTGCTCAGAATTGAATGAAATTTTACAAGGAGGTTGCCTTACATGTGTAGAATTGGCTTCTGGTCTCAAAGACTTCAAGATGGCGACCGATGACATGGAAACTTTAAAAAGGCCGGAAAATCAAAATGCCCAGAATTGGGTGACATTTTACAGGAAGATTGCCTAACAAGTGTACAATTTGGTTCCGGTGTCCAAAACTTCAAAACTGTTGCCATGAAAACGGTAAAAAGGCGGGAAAATCCAAGTGCTCAGAATTGCATGAAATCGACAGGAAGGTTGTTTTAAATCTGTGGATCCCATCTAAAGCCTTTGAATTCTGATATGGGAGTTCGTTTGGGAGACTTCTTGTGTTTGCATCCAAACACAATTAATACTAGTTATTATTTTTATTATTGTTTCTTTCTTCCACCTCTTTTTGTCCACGCCAGTTCTCAATGATGCCTGGACAGAATTCATTCATATTTGGTACAAAGTTGGATCACCTTATGAAGTTGTACCTCCACCAATTTTTTTTTCAAAATGGCTGCCATTTCCAAGATGGCGGCCAAGTTACGTCAACATTTGAAATTTTTCGGATTTCAATGAAAATCATAAAATCTCAAAGATGCCTTGACAGAATTCATTCTTATTTGGCACAAAGTTGGATCACCATTAGGATATGTGCATGCACCAACAAAAATTTTCAAAATAGCACCGGTTGCCATGGAAATGGCAAAAAGGCGGGAAAATCAAAGTGACCAGAATTGAATGAAAATTTACAGAAAGGTTGCTTAGGACATGGGGTATAGGTTTCCGAAGTCCAAGACTTCAATATGGCACCGGTTGCCATGGAAACAGCAAAAAAGGCGGGAAAATCAAAGTGCTCAGAACTGGATAAAAATTTACAGAAAGGTTGATGAGGACATGGGGGAAAGGTTTCTGATGTCCAAGACTTCAATATGGCACCGGTTGCAATGGAAACGACAAAAAAGGCAGGAAAATCAAAGTACTCAGAATTAGATGAAAATTAAGAAGAAGGTTGCTTAGAATATGGGGAAAACGTTTCCGGTGTCCAAGACTTCTGATTTCAATGAAAATTGATTTATAGGTACATTTTGACGCTGCGAACATAATGGAATCATCGAATTGGCTGCCAGGGGCGACATCAGCTATTGCTTGCAATTGCAAATCTAGTTTTAATTGTAATGCACTGTAATGTATTACATTACTACAAAGAAATGCCTGTAGTTATAACGTAATGCATTCAAATTCAAAAAATTCCTATAATTCAAGCATTTCATGGCATTACATAGCATTACCCCTTTCTACTTTAAATATTTTGGTGAAGCTTCTCACCTCTAAAATTAATTGAGTTAAGGTAGATAGACACTGTTGCGCTGCGCAATTTAATCGCGCATTAGAAAAATAAAAAGTCGGATACAGGGAAGGTGTGAAATTCGGACAAGAATAGTAATTTGACGGCTTTTCCTTTGTGACGTCATAATTAAAAGACAGATGTGCAACGTCATATTTCGTTTACTTTGCCGCGAATTAACTCCCTTTTCCCGTTAAAAATGCTCAAACCGGACATTTTGTAAAATTTGTCCGTTAAAAGCATGGTGACATATACATTTTTTATTGTAACAAGTAAATTACAACATAAAGTATCTGTTCATAAGAATACATTAAATATTCATGGATAGAAAGTTCATTTCTATTAAGCTAAAAATTACCTTTCCATATTTCGCCGCGCATTCTTTGTAAATTGAGGTGATAAATGGCTAACTTTGATTTCAATTCTGGAAAAAGTACGCATGGTGACCCTTACTTTTTATTACAGATTTCCGGTAAGTAGGATTTGTTCTTCAATTGTGCCGACTTACAACAAAATGTCATGGACATGAATATTACTGTCTATCTACCTTAAATGTGCAAAATTACAAAGTAAAGAGAAAGTAAACACCTACAATGGTCGAAAATTAATATTGCATGCAACAATCCACAAGGGAACCTCATTCGTAAAACACAAACAAAAGACAAGAAACAAACGTTAAAAAAAACACTATGTAAAATGTTCAGCGTTGTTTTTCTCTTATATCTGACAGCTTGCAACTTACAAATGTAGCTAAAGGTTGTTTTTTTTCATTTTTTTTTCATTTAGAATTTTTGTGATGAAAAACTGTTACTATCAATTCATGACAGACATTTTGTTTAGATCTACATTAAAACCATAGTATAAGAATTCCTTTTAAATTTGAAATATACTTACCTCGACAAGTTCTAAGATAGAACGAGCTTGATTGATACTAGCCGGAATAAAGTCCGTAACAAAATATATTCTACTTCACATTAGCTTCCTTAATTTTGATTGTTTACCGTAAAGGCTGTATTTTGGTATACCACCCCTCTATTGAGTATACCACCCTTCTGTCGAGTATACTGCCCGCTCTAATCGTACAGTGACGTCATTGACATTACTTGAGGTAGCAATATAGTCAAGATGTTCAGAATAATATAACACATGCTACCTTTCATTTCGGATGTTATACTAGATAACCACACTCTGCAGAAAAGAATATCACCCTCGACTATCGTCTCGGTTGATATACTTCCTTCGTGTGGTAATCTAGTATACTAGTGTACCATCCTCAATTACAGGCAGTATGTGTGTAATAAAAGTGCTATATATACAAAAATGTACCGTATGTATCACACGATATGATATACTAGAAAAAAACCCTCCATATTATTCTTGGATTCATAATACTAATAGAGTGTTTCGTCCAGTGAGCAATATAAAATGAGTCTGCTCTTATACGAGAAATATAGAAGGGTCTTAAGACTGCATGGAGCGTACCTTTCTCAACAGTTTGTCTACAATGGTTCGCAGTAAGGCTTTCTGTATTATGACATGACTACACAGCATAGAAAGACTTTCCCCTTTCTACCATATGGGGATGCCCCTGTGCAGTGTCCTAGCCGGAACTACTGGAAACCAATATAGGTACGGCTAAGAGCCAATGTTTTGCTTTGTCGTGAAAAAAAAACTGTAATATGTATTTTCTTACAGAGTTTTTCTTAGTTTTACTGCAGTTATTTTTTTCTGTTGGCAGTCTTGGTTTTTCGAGGAGCTAGTGGGAACTTGAACGGATCAAAAAAATTATATGATTTGTGGAAGGGGCCAGAAACTGCAAACACAAACAATGAAGGTGCTTCAAGAATAGGAGGCAATTCTGGTTTGCACTACAAATCAAAAATTGTTGAAATATGGGAAGATTATAACATTGAGAATGTATGTATAATTTCAAAATATATTTTATTATTAACTAAGTAATTGTATTATTAAAATAACTGTTGCTTTAGTCAATTCTTAATTTTGATACACGTATCACTGCAGACGAACCAAACACAAAAAATGTTTGTGAACTCAATTCAAAAGAAAAGCAATTACTGGAATTTGTTTGGTAACTTAAAACTATCATCACCAGAGAAAACATAATATCACTTTGAAAAGCAATTAAGGGATATGGAGTAAATGTACATGAGACAATGTCTCTATAAATACATGGTAAAACATGACACTTATTCGTATTCATTATCATTCTTAAATTAATATCAAGTTTTTAAACTCATCTTTAATTTTTTTTGGAAAAACGGATTCAAACGTCGCATAATACTCTTAAACAATATTATGGAAATACACGTTTGTAGACAATGACATTAATAAAGAGATATGGGATCACTGTCTCCTAGTCTCTTAGGTGCGAATCGAAATATAAGTGTTAAAGGTATATATTATTTTTATTGTACTTTTAAAATATGTTATATTTTTTCATCTTGTTAGTGTTTTAGAACACTACAAATGAATTCTATTAGGATGTCGTACAAATTTATTAATAGCATACTCTTGCATGTATCGAAATCTATATCGATTTAAATTTGTTTCCACACAACAGCAATGTCCACAAAAAATTTATGGGCTTAATGATAGCTTTCCTTTAAACATTGTACTACTTTAAGGTTAGGCATTAAAAGTATAGTGAATGACTAAAGGAGTTTATCTTAATTGAATCAAAAGCCGAATAAATCGTCGTTTTTGCATTATATTTCTGGAAGGGGAGAAGTACATTTTTGTATGATCAGACAAAACAAGTCATAAATTACGAAAAAAAAAGTAAATGCATAGCAAAATTTATTAAATGTACCTTTTCACTGATTCTAAATTATGGTATTTCTGACCAATTAATTGAAATTTCAAGAGCTGGAAAGGTCATCAGTGAAAACTTTATATTAAAATAGAAGTGGTACGCTAAAAAAGTGGCCGTGTGTTTGTCTATGATGCAAGTTTTAGTCATGTTTATATGATTTTGAAGATTTTGAAGTAGAGACTTACAAAATGTCAATGTTCGTTAATTTTTCGCTAAAACTTTCGAATGAAGTTTTTATATTGGTCTTGAAGCAATCAAGATATCGATTTTGACAACTGTGGCATGCGACACGAACTCTTCCTACATGTATATTTTTGGATTTTAGGGATATAGTTTTGTTGTTGAATTGTTGCATTTTGCCAGCTGTAGATTCACAATTATCTTTCAACTTTTTACCCTTGACAAGAAACGAAAATCAAGACTTAGTATCGATTTTATACCAAAGGCTTCCGAAATTTTTATTCCGGTTCAAACTTTCCTGAAATTGTCAAAGACATTTAGCATATATTATTATATTATTTGTATAAAACTTAATTCTAAATACTTAGATTTGTAAAATGTTATTCCGATTTTGGTAAATATCCTGAAAGTCTTGAAGACCACGTATTGTTTTTAAGAATTGTACATAGCAATCATACTTTTAGAATTTGTTTTGTCTAAAACAAACATTCACGTTAAATATTTATTATTTTTTTTTCAATAAGAACACATTAGAGTTCAAACCGGTGCTAGGGGCCGTCTTGAACTTACTTTGAGGTATGAGTAAAGCTCATTGTTGAAGGCCTCATGGTGACTTCCAGATGAAGAACAACAATAAAAGCGTTGTTCCATTGCTTATTTTGTCCATGTATTTGTAGAGACTTTGTCTCATTTGCATTTACTCCATATCCCTTCATTGTAAAACATATTTGAAAACACTGTTCGGTAATTTTGTCATAACCTCCAATGATACCAAGTTTTGATGATTTCCTGAAAGTTTCAAAGACCACTTATTTTTTTCAATTCTACCTAACAACCATAAACAAATGTATCATTGAATTCCGTTTATTAAAAAAAGGTGTCTATTAATATTTTGATTTAAAAATGTATAAAAAAGTTCAGGGTCTGCTTACGCTTACCATGTTTTTGTCCCATGTACATTTACTCCAGAATCCTTCATTTGTTTACATTAACACCGCTTTTGATAAAACCAGACTTTTCAGTTGCAGTGAAGATCATGTTAACCCTTGCAGAGCATCAAATAATACCCTCTGAAGGGCTTCACGCTGCTTTTGGTCTATATTTGTTTATTTCTTTAGTCTTTCTGATGTTGTATCAATGTGTGTAAACTCTGAATTGTGTGTTTAACATTTAGAATTTCTGCTATCTCCATTTTTGAATCGGTATTCGTTTCTCGATGTACTGAATTCCCATTATTTTCGTAAGAAATATTTCGCGTTTTCATGTTTGAACAGCTGGTATTTGCTTTTTTCTTTTACAATTAACATGTATTTGGTAGATAAACAATCACTGTTTTTTTGTATACATATCATATAGTTTATCATTTAGGTTAAATTATCAGTTTATAAAAATGGCGAAGAGAGAGCATATTTCATATTCAATGGAAGAGATACAGACAAAATGACTTGGTTGTCAAAGCATCGAATCATTGACAGTTCATACAGTGATTTTGTAAAATTATCATCCACCCTACGGGATAGCTTTGTGTCAATTAATGGGTAACTAAAATAGTTTATGTTTATCATTTTTAATTTAAATCTATAAGCAAAGCCTTCCATTCTAGTATCGGACATTTTTTTTGTGAATCTACATGAGTACACGCCTTGTCTAGGAAATTAAAATTGCATTGACTCTTTGGAGTCTTGAGATTTCTTTTTGAAAATATGTTGGATGATATTAAATTTACACATAAGGCACGGACCTTTTGATTTTCAGGGGGGAGGGGTCTGGTATTTTTTTTAGGAAAAAAAATTCTTGCCCATATTTTTATTCCAAAAAATTCTCTTACAAGCACCTAGGTTGAAAAAAATAATATGGCTCTGCGTTTGTCCATTAGAAGAAAAGCCTGCTTCAACAAAATTTCCCAGCATAGTGTATATTAGGAAAAAATAATCTGACTCGGGTGAAAATCTGAGGCCCCCTGAAAATCAAAGGTCCCTGCCTTACGAGAACAACAACAATTAAAATCATATTTTCCTAAGGTTAAATTGCTGCTATACAGTCAATTGCACCGTACACACAGGAATATATGATTTTTCAAAGGTGTTATGTCTATGTTTTAGCTGTCATTCTTGTTGAGTCCATAGGAAAGTGAAAAAAAAGATAAGCGTATAAGAAAAATGCTACTTAGAAGGCATAGCATATGGCTACTATAAATTGATCCAACAGAAAAAGGGTATTTCAGCACATCATACTGAGGAATATTTGCTTCTGACGGAATGTGTACAACATGTGTGCATTAATAGCAAAGCTGAATAAGTCATGGGGATGTGGTTGCAAAAAAGGTCTCCAAGGGCGTCATCAAATTAAAAATGTACCCTTATTGCCCTTTAAGAATCGAAATGATAATAGGGTCTGTTAGTCTCGTCACGAGATTTCATGGTAAACAGGAACTTCGAAAAAGTTTCACGCCTCAACATGACGTCTGAGGATTATGACGTTAAAAGCTTTGTTTGAAACGTTATAAATCTTTGTTTAAAATCTAATTTCCGGGTACAGATTTTGATTCCGAAGTTTCAAAATTTTACGAGACATATAGGCCCCATATCAAAATTATATGACAACATAAATGGTCAGCTGTTTTTTTTTTTCACCAAAACTCGCACGATAAAAATACTCGTAAGTCTTTGAAATTCATATAAACTTAAGACTAATATTTGTCGTAAGACTTTTTTTTTATTGTGAAAACACCCTTGCCCGATAAAAAACAACGATACACTGAGGTATCCACAAGTTGTTTTCTCTTAATCTTTCGACTTGTTTTTATAGACAAAGTGTACACAATAAAAATGTCACTGGCCAATTTTTCCAGCTGTTTGATCAGAATTGGAAAAATAGTAGGATTTAAACAAAACGTTTTGCTAAAATAGATAACTTTGTGACTTCAAAATGAAGAAAAACAACAAAGGCTTTGTTCCATTTCTTGGTTTTACCATTAAAGAAGCAAAGATAAAAGGAAACACTTACAATGGCCGAACAATACAATCACATGCCACAATCCACCAGGGAACTGCACACGAAAAACAATAAAATGACAAATGACAAACATAAACAACGATAGGAACTCGGGATAGCCGGAATTGGTACCGGCACTGCCGACAGCTAGCAGTAGGGTTAAACCGGTTTATGGGTACCCACACCTCCCCTTTCTCTATCCCGTTTCCCTATAGTATAATAAACATACCAATAAATTAACTAACTTAAATTGTCTCGCTTTTCATAATTACTAGGATAATGGTAAATATCACAATGATTGTTATGATTCCATGAGGATCAAATAAACACTTTGTAACGACATAAGCACTGTTCTTTACAAACTGAAATCGTTTGTAGCTGATCGATTTGTTGTTGTTTAACTCCAATTGTGACGTTTCAATTGTATCGTGACATGACCTGCGAATGAAATTAGCATGAGAAATCTGCACATTTGTGCATTGAAACATAAGTTACATGTTATCTTTAAGGTGGTTGTGGTGTCATTGTTTCTGACTTCTGACTGTTTTTTTTTTTATTTTTATAATTTTAATACCCATTTCCTGACTCATTGTTAACTACTGGTAGTCAAGGCTGACGGATAATAGATACCGTTCTATCTTCACCAATAGAAATCAGTGACACCATTTACGTGGCTAACTCTCCTATATTCTTATCTGTTTGTTATGTCTTTTTCTTTTATGTTATCTTTTATATCATTTTGGGGGTATACTATAATCTTACAATTATTGTACATCAAAGACGTCCGAGCTTTCTTTCTAGTATAACATATGATTCCTGACACAACTTTTTCTACCCAACTCGAATCAATAGTGATAAAACAAAACAGAGTTAGCAACTGAGTTTTTAGAGATATGCACACGCTTTAAAAATCATTGCAGTTAAAGTTAAAAATAATAAATACTTAACATTTTTAGAGTACAAAATAGAAGATTCTACATCAATAAACAGCATGGTGGTTGCCCAAATGACAACGGGTGGTTTGTAGTGGTAATAGATCAAAACAATTGTCCATGGGGTAATTCTGAAAAGCACCCGAATATCTTATACAGCGCAGCCACAGAAAGCACTAACTGGAACAGTGGTAATAACTTATTATCTGTAGTTCTTGGTATTATTATGTATTCTAAAACATCTTGTGTTATTTATATCTTCATTCAATAAACCAGGGTACCGCTAAATTGAAAACAAGAAAAAAAAATCGGCTAGTATTTTTACAAAAGCTGGTGCTTAAATTTCTTTTATATGTAATGAACAATTAAAATTCAACGCAGTTATCAATATGATCTATATTATTCTTTATGTCTAATTTGGCAGTTTATAGGACACACGTTTTCACAAATTACTGAGTCCTCTCCAATTATTTGGGAATTTGACTTTGCTTGGTTATACCATGTATTAGTAAAAACTTTGTCACTTGTGCATTTTATTCATATCCTTTCATCGTTAGATTCGAAATTCATGGAGCAAAAGAGTTGAAAAAAGGTATTATAATCGAGTGCAACTTTATGTTCGACTCTACTCAATAACCAATCAGCTTCTGACAGAGTAAAATATATAAAACTATGTTATTTTCACTTAGCATATAGCTGTGTAAATCTGAAATTTTATCTAAGCTGACTGATAACATTACGCATTAAGCTACGAAGATCGCATAAAACATATGTCAATTTCCTGCATTATAATCTTTAAAATGCCTATGGGCACAAAGGTTTTAAAATTTTGTGTTAAATTCTGAGAAATTTTCAAATATCTCACCTCAAATAAACCTGAAATATTGGAAATAGCGTTACAGAAGAAGTTGGATTTGTCCACTGCTAAGGGACCGACCATTTAACCTGAAGGGGGGGGGGGGGTTATGGTTTTTTTNCTGGACAGAAAATTTTTTTTTTTTGCACGCGTATCGACAAAATATTTTTTTTCAAAATTAACATTATTTTTTTGGACAGAAAGCCTCAGTCAGAAAATTTTTTTTCATCATTTTGGCAGCCAAAATATTTTTTTCACATAAAATCAGATCCAAAATATTTTTTTAGAAAAAAAAACATAGCCCCCCCCCCTTCAAGTTAAACGGTCGGTCCCTTAAACGTATCTTGATTTTAACACCTCGTATCATAGGATAAGGCAGACACTTCACAACTATAATTTTATATACTTTTATTTCAAAATGATAGTGAAGAATTGCCATTTATTTCATACCTTATGGAAAAGCTTCAAATGGTAGTTTTATATGATCAACAAAATAGATACAGTTTATCTCAAACAAATGAAGTCTCCTTTATTGAATATTCCCTACTAGCACACAGGTAATGGCCTGAACGCCTTCCCCTGTTTTCTCGCACGGTAATAGCAGCATCACAGATTCAATAAAGGACTCCTTTTTTATATGAAATGTACGGTACTGTAAAAGGGGATATTTTCGCGTGGTTAAAATTTTGCGATTTTGTTTACTAAACATATTCGCGAGGTTTTATTTTCGCGATTCTCCCTTACCTTTCGTTACGTTTGTAACGAAAACAAATTTACGCGAGGGGAAATTTTCGCGAATATGAGCCAATCGCGAAATTAGCGAAAATAAACCCCTCGCAAAAATTTCCCCTTTTACAGTATTTTATACTTATCTTATGGTATTATATCAAATAACTGGATACCGAAGTAATTATCTGTCAATTTTGTGTCTACAGATAACCATATCGGCAGCTTATTTTCTTTCAATGCAGATCAAGTCAAACAACCGATGAAAACTGTTAGAAAAGAAATAACCAATAAAATCTAAATGTAAAAATCAGCTAAGGTCAGATATCAGCACATGGTAGATACTCCTTAGTTTGATATCAGCACATGGTAGATACTCCTTAGTTTGAAACAAATATTTCTTAAATTTATATACATGTATGACAAGATTCCAAATGAAACCGCTTTTCGTGCCGATACCAAAGTTGATGAATACCCCTGAAGACTAAAATTATGCCAGCAGAAGAAATTTTACATAACCTTTTTTTCAAAATGCACTTTGATGCATGATTTTTGTGAAAATATTATGTATATGCGTATGGTCGTTCACAGTTAAATTTCAATTTACTGCCGATTGAACTCTCCCTGAAGGTTGTACTTTTCAGTTACTAGACGAAACAGCTTCAATTTATATACAAATAAGGCCTGCCTTTGAAGTACCACGAATATGAACACAAATTGACAAGATGCAAAAATAAATGGAAAAAAGAGAGATGTTGCTTCATTGATTTTTTATTTATTTCGACGATTAAAGACTTTTAAATTACTCATTATATCAAAACTCTTTATCAAAAGAAAAATGCATTATAAAATGCCCTGATTATAACGAAACGATTGCTAGACAACAGTTGATATGGCAAAAATCAATTTCCTGTTTCTGTAGTATGTTTTTTTTCTTTTTTGCAAATATGTTGATTTTCTGGACTGAATCCTCTTTTGCAAATTTTTTTAATTATATTTGATGTAATGTTTTCCCTAGATTTTGTACACGATTTAAACATTGAAATTAGTAAGTCGCTATGACTGCTGAGCAATATAAAGTTACTATCTACTTAGTTTGGGCAATTTTAAAAAGTAACTGAAGAGAAAAACAGAAATACGCAGCGAGCCTTATTGGAATGTAGAATTGCAATCACCTACTAGCAAACCACTCAAAAAGTGATCATTGACAAGAATCGTGTAAATGGTGAATGAAAAGATAAAGAGTAAAAACACATGAGACAAAATCTCTACAAATGTATGGTAAAACAAGCAACGGAACAACGCTTTTATTGTTGTTCTCCATCTTGAAGTCACCATGAGGCCTTCAACTGAACTTTGCTCATACCTCATAGTAAGTTCAAAACGGCCCCTAGCATCGGTTTGAGCGGAATTCTTTGCTAATTGTCGAACAACCGCTACATCCATGTTTTTTCTCGTCATGAACGCGGGATTGTCAACAAACATAAATTTAACTGGCAAAGCGCTCTTACAATCACTGTCATCCGTTGCTCGATAAAAGCACCAGTGTCTTAAGCTAGTGGACGATTACAACACACAGACAACACAGTGCAACCAGCAAAATGATTGTAAGAAAATTTGGCATTATAAAATAGTGAGATGTGGGCACTTTAAACAGGTGGTCAGAGTAACATTTCGAAATTACAAAAAATAAATGCCAAAATTTGAAGGTATGATAGTATATCCAAATGAGAAATTCTCTCTCGAACAAGTACACCATAACTGAAATAAATACAGAACATACATCTCTCGCACGGGGAATCTTTTTACGAACTCCACACTGCAGGAGAGACAAATTCCAGTCGTAAATGGTGAATGAAAGGATAAGATAAATAGAAGGATAAGTCACTCTTTCTATATATTTTGAACTCTTCGTTAAATTCGTGCTATTTTAGTCTTTTATATCATATTATATTACAAATTTGTCACAAAACTGTTTTTCTACTGAGACCGTCAAGTCATTTGAAAAAAATGCTGTATATGTTTTATGGAGCAATTAGATATAAATAAAAACAAACTGTACAAACCTCATTGTTTTGCAGGACATTACGCAGATGAATTCGTCATTTCTTTGCTGTTAAAAGGTAAGCTAACAAACATCTTAATGCATTTTTAATATTTCATATTTCAGATACACCTGAACTTCGAACTCTCAAAGACCATGGATGCCACGAACACTTTTCAATCTCAAACATCCCTATAGCTCAATTCATTTTAGTTGCCACAAATTTTAATTTTCATGAAATAATTCTTTAAATTACATTAAAGAGTAATAAAGAAATCCGCTTTCCTTTTCAGATCTAATTAGTACTTTGTTCTCTAACAGATTGTACACATTTTTCGTTCTATGGATTTCCAAATGTTTTGATTTGATCTGCACTAAAGAGACATAAGTTGTCGAAATGCGCATATGCAGAAACTTAATTTACAGCAATTTCGGTATTTTACTATTTATTACCACTTTACCGGTGCCAGTGCTGGTGGACTGTTAGTCCCCGAGGATATTCACCAAACCAGTAGCTAGTACTTCGGTGCTGGCCCGAAAACCGATTTTATTTAAAAACTTGCAATCTCAATTTATAAACATTTGTTTAACCTGAGGAGTATCTTTCTCCTGCTCTGTCCTTAGCTGCTTTTGGCTTTCCTTTTTAGATCTTAATAGTCGATGTCACCCAAGAACACCAATTCGAGGATTCGACCTTTTTCGCAGCCTCAAAATCTACGTAGAAATCAATTTGCGTTGAATTCTGACAACGTTGAAATTTTGACGTATTTTGGCGGCTATCTTGGAAATGTCGACCGTTTTAAGAATTTTAAATACCGACCATATAATTTTTGGTGGTGGTCTAACTGTGTGCAAAGTTTGAAATCAATTGGTCCAGAAATTCAAAAGTCATCGCTCAGACAAAAATATGTGGAATAATAATAACAATAACTAGATTTGCAATTGCAAGCAATAGCCGATGTCATCCCGACACCCCATTCGATGATTCCATCTTGTTTGCAGCCTCAAAATCTACCTAGAAATGAATTTTCATTGAATTCTGATAACGTTGAAATTTTGACGTATTTTGGCGGCCATCTTGGAAATGGCGGCCATTTTGAAGATTTTAAACGCTCAGCATACAACTTCAGATGGTGGTCAAACTTTGTGCAAAGTTTGAAAACAATCCATCCAGCCATTTCAAAATAATCGCTCGGACAAGAATTATTGGAAGAATAAGAAAAATAAGAATAATTAAAAAGACAATTGTTCAGAGAACATTTGCAAGGTCTTTCCCAGTCAATGTTGTGTTTAGTGTTATGTTTTGTCATGTCACATGTTTAAAATCATCTTGATGAGATGCACATTGTCTCCAATATATTAGAGTAACCATTTCTAATCGTTTTAAAGATTTTACGATAAAAAAAACGTAAAAATTGGCTATGACCTTAACGGATGACCTTGATGACCTTTGACCTTGGGATCAAATTGAAGGACTCTTCTTGCTAATTAATTTGATATGTTACAAGACCATACTATCTGTAAAGGTTTAAACGTTATACGCAAAAAACCTATTTCTGAAACGCGTCAAGGGCAATAACTCTTCAGGGAGTCATCGGAGAGCTTCGGTCCAAATGAGACAAATGTAGCCCTTGACATGATGAACATTTTTGCTGAAATATTTTTTCAGTCATCTATTACGGTTTCCGAGTTCATCTGATAACAAGGTCAAAGCTCAAGGTCAAAGGTCACCGACGGCCTTCAACCTGGTACTCAAATTGAAGGTCTTTTCATGCTGATCACTTTAAACATATATGTTTACCATATTATCTGTAAGCGTTTAAAAGTTATTCGCAAAAAACCGATTTACCGAAACGCGTCAAGGGCTATAACTCAAAAACAGTTCATCGGAGAGTTTTTGTTCAATTGAACAAAATGTAGATCTCAATGAGAGGAACATTTTTGCAATATAATGTTTTCAGAAATTTTTTATCGTTTCCGAGATATCGCGATAACAAAATTTCAAATGGCGGCCATTTTGAAAATGGCGGACGAAAAATTTTTTTGACCCCAGATTTGTAATCATGGTCATTAAAGCTACCCGGATACAAAATTTCATCAAATTCCGATAACTTTGAGAAATCGACAAAATTAGGGGTCAAAAACGCGTAACCGGGGTCGCGACCCCAAAAAATTATTTTGCATGACAAATCATCCTGAGGATGAAAGAAACATTTTCCTCCATTCAGAATTTTGATATCGGTTACGGTTTCTGAGTTTACCTGATAACATGAAAAACCGCAGTCGGGGAGATAACTCTGTTACTAAAAATAGATTTCGTCTGTTCCCTAAGTTCGAAAGAGAATTTCCAACTTCCAGTTAGTACGCGAAGTTTCATAATGATACGTCAAAAGGTTTTCCGTACAGAGACCTTACGGAAGAAGAAGAAAAATAATAATAATAATAATCAGAAGAATTACTATAAGGTCTTTCCGACTGGAGTCGGGAAAGACCTTAATAATCATAATCAGAAGAAACGTAGAATAACAACATGTCACCCCGACTACGTCTGGGGTGACATAATAATTAAAACGTCAATTGTTCAGAGAACAATTGCAAGGTCTTTCCCCGTCAATGTTATGTTTCGATATGTCCTTCAACCCGGTACTCAAATTAAAGGTACTATAATTTAAAGTCTTTTTGAACTGATCACTTTTAATATAGATGTTTACTATATTATCTGTAAGCGTTTAAAAGTTATTCCTAAAAAAACGATTTATGGAAGCACGTCAAGGACTATAACAGTTCATTGCAGAGTTTTCGTGCAAATGAAACACATGTAGATCTCAATGAGGGTATTATCTTTGCAACATTAATCATTTCATAATTTTTTTATCGTATCAGAGATATCACGATAACAAAATTTCTATTAGCCGCCATTTTGAAAATGTCGGACGAAATTTTTTTTGAGCAACCATAAATGAAGACCTTAATGAGAGGAGTATTTTTGCAACACAATGTTTTCCTAATTGTTAATCGTTTCCTAGATGAAGCGATAACAAAATTTCGAATGGCCGCCATTTTGAAAATGGTGGCGAACATTTTTTTTTGACCAACCATATTTCTTTCGGGCATTTCGGGCAATGGGGTCTAACACTTTACAAAATACACATTTTAACCCAAAAAGGGGTCTGTGATCTGGGGCTTATGTCGCCTTTTATTTTAAATCAAACTAAATTTATTGTCTCCTCTTTAAAAGACTTTCAAATGAAGATTGTTCTTTTCAGCAATTTTCTGCATTTTCTGTTCTCTTTCTTTGGTGTACACAAAGTTGTCTTGATGTCTCAGGTCGTATCAATGTTCATGACTTCTTTTAACGTTCAAATACAATTGTTCGTCTTTCTTCTTCAAGATTTCCTTTTAGGCTTTTGACGTTGATTCCAAAACTGGGAAGAAGCTCTCTCTTTCTGGTATTTCAAATATGAAGGTTTCCTGTGGCAAATCGAAGGTAACTTTCTTTACTTCAACCCTGAATGAGGATCTTAAAGTATTTTTGCAACACAATGTTTTCATATTTTTTTATCGTTTCCTAGATATCGCGATAACAAAACTTCGAATGGCCGCCATTTTGAAAATTGCGAACGAAATTTTTTTTTGACCAACCACAAATGAAGATCTTAATAAGAGGAGCATTTTTGCAATACAATGTTTTCATAATTTTTTTTATCATTTCCGAAATATTGCGATAAGAAAATTTTGAATGGCCGCCATTTTGAAAAATGGCGGTCGAAATTTTTTTTTGACCAACCATAATTGAAGATCTTTATGAGAGGAGTATTTGTTGCAACACAATGTTTTCATAAATTTTTTATCATTTCCGACATATTGCGATAACAAAATTTTGAATGGCCGCCATTTTGAAAATATGATTTTTTTTATGCTATCATAAATGAGGATCTTAATGAGAGGAGTATTTTGCAACACAATGTTTCCATAATTTTTTTTTATCGTTTCCGAGATATCGCGATTTTTGGAAATGGTGGACGAATTTTTTTTTACTGACCATAATTGAAGATCTTCATAAATTTTTTATCGTTTCCGAAATATTGCGATAACAAAATTTTGAATAGCCGCCATTTTAAAAATGGCGGACGATTTTTTTTTCGACCAACCATAATTAAAAATCTTCATGAGAGGAGTATATTGCAACACAACGTTTTCATAATTTTTTTCATCATTTCCGAAATATCGCGATAACAAAATTTCAAATGGCCGCCATTTTGAAAGTGATGAACGAAATTTTTTTTTGACCAACCAAAATGAAGATCTTCATGAGAGGAGTATTTCTGCAATAAAATGTTTTCATAAATTTTTTATCGTTTCCGAGATATCGCGATAACAAAATTTTGAATAGCCGCCATTTTGAAAATGGCGGACGAAAGATTTTTTTTACCAACCATAAATGAAGATCTTCATGAGAAGAGTATTTGTGCAACACAATGTTTGCATAATATTTTTATCGTTTCAGAGATATCATGACAACAAAATTTTGAAAATGGCGGAAGAAAAAAAAATTGTTGACCCCATATATGTGTAATCAGGACCATGAAAGCTACCTGGAAACCAAATATCATTGAAATCTGTCAACTTTGAGAAATCGACATATTTCGGGGTCAAAAACGCGTAGCCGGGATCGCGATCCATTTTTTTTTTTTTTTTTTTTTTTTTTATTGAGCTTACATGATAACAAGGTAAACCGTATTCGGGGAGATACTCTGTTTCTAAAAATAGAATCGGTTCACAAGGTGACCTGAGTCGAGCCCAGTCAATGCTTGTTAAGTGAAGCAATCGATCAAAATAATAAGCCAAAACTAGCTTTTTTAAAATTTTGATGTTTCTTTTGTCACGGCAAACAATGTCATGGCTATTCTATATGTGCATAAAAGCTAGTTTTAACACTTAAGGCATCAAATCAAAGTGTAATTAATACCGATTAAGTCTAAATCTCCTAAACCGATGATGAGTTCAAGCGGGAGGGTTCCAGATAAGAATTGTCCGATATTAGTGTGAATAAAGAGTGAAGTGAAAAAGTTGTTACCACTTGAAATTCATTCTATTGACAAAAACATGACACTTTTTATTAAAAACAAATTTGCGACAGCACTAAATACCGAACTAAATGTAAATTTAATTTCCGCATATGCCCATTTCGACAACTTACGTCTCTTCAGTGGAGATCAAATCTAAGGATTTGGAAGACTATATACTCAAAGATGTCAAAAACGAATAAAGAACAAATAACCAATATGATTTAAATTGAAATAAAAAAAAGGTTAAGGACAAAGCTGTGTACGAGGGAGATACTCCTTAATTTTCAACAAAATTTACATAATTATAAAAGCAGTGAGAACACGATCTAAGCTTTAGTTGTACAAGTTTTATCAATTTTATATGTAACCAGAAACAACAACGCAAACTCAACATATGACGACTACAGAACAGACTTCACAGGCCAAAACACAAGTGACGTCACATTTTACTACTGCACAACCAACAACAGAACGGGAGACTACACACCAAACAACTACACCTTCAGACCCAACGACACAGACGGTTGATCAACAAACAACACAATCAACGACTCAACCGACAACTAAGCATTCAACGACGCAACCGACGACTGAAGAACCAACAACACATTCGACCACCTCGCAACTAACAACGCAACATAATCCACCGACTGATGGAAATATTGATAAAGGTTTTTATCCTTAAATCAGGTTTTAAAAAAGTACAAAAAAAAACACTACATATAGACAAAGCTCTGCCACAACTGCCCATTTACTCCCCAATTTGACAAGCACACCATCCGGTAGTCGGTTTCAATCCGTAAAAGATGAATAAAATATACAAATTTTTACCAAAATCTAAATGCACGTTTTTATCAACAATAGCAATAGTAAATTACAAAAAAAAATATCAAAAATGAGATGCCAGAAAATGCGTCATTTTTTCCTGTTGGTATGTTTTAATACCCCATGAAAAGTAGACTGTGGAATTCTGTATGTAACAGAAACTGGTCGAACATTACAGCGACGTACCAATGAACACTAGTATAATACGTTTTCCAAAAAGTCAAAATCCATATTTCAATGAAACAACGGCAGTAGAATACCGAAGGAACAAAAGAGTGGAATTTACAAAAATCGAAGTCCAAAGATATGGCCAAAACGAAGACACAGAAAACAATGACGTTAGACACAGAAAACAATCACGGTAGACAGATACAAAGCACAGAAATAGAAATCACAACATTCAAAAAAAAGGCACTCACAGTGTTCACTCCAGTGAAACTGAGTGTGACATCAGGTGCTCCGGAAGGGTGAGCATGTCTTGCTTTGTTAACTACACCCGTCACACGGTAAGTTAGGTTTATTTGTTTTTTGAAGATCAGGTAGCTGTTTGCTAACCCCGAGACAAAACAAATTAAAGTCCATGGTACGTGTTATTTCTCTAACCCTCAAACAGTACCAAGGTTAAATGCTGAAAAGCTTTTTTAATCACTTAAGTATTCAAACATGGACAAGGATAGATCAGTACCATAAACATAACCTAAAATTTAACAAGACATCGCAAAGAACTAAAGCACTGACAGTGTGAACCCCCATAAAAAGAGAGCGACATCAGGTGGTCCGGATGAAGTGTGACGCTACTGTCGTTAATAGCCCGCTTTTCAATGTTGTAAAATTAGTGATGTGTTTGGCTGCTATCAAGGGCAAATTCAGAGATTAGACAAACCCGACCACTGCATGAAATCATGCATTCACATTGATTTAAGAGGGTATGGAAATAAATGGCAAATGTAACGAGTTTACTGCAAAATATATTTGTATATGTATCAAATAAATGGCAAAGATACCTTTGCTTTATTATTATTTGTCAATAAAGTAAATCTTTGTTAAAGAAAACTATTTTATTTGCAGACATTTACATACTGACTTAAGGTATATAAAGATTTGCTCAAAATTTACAAAAATTTATAAATTCGGCATATATTTGTAAATTTAAGAATTTGGCAGAAAGATTTATTAAGGCGTGGAAAGGTTTGAGAGACCGTTGTTTACAAAATATTTATCAAATATTCAAATTCATGCAAATTTTAGCAATATTTTGTGTTCCTTTTAATACATATTCAAAGATTAGACAAAGACATCCATTCAAACTTCCAAATATTTCAATATTGCGCAAAGGTATGTAAAGCTTTCCCTAAACTTTGGTCAATTTTTTACTATATTATGTAAATGTAAATCAAAATCAAAATTTGTGAAAACGATTTATTAAGGAGAAGAAAGTTATGAGAGGCTGCGGTTTACAAAATATTTATCATATATTCAAATGCATACAAATATTAGCAAAGTTTTGTGTTCTGTTCAATACATATTCAAAGGTTAGACAAAGATATCCATATTTATTTCTAAATATTTCAATATCTCACAAAGATATGTAAAGGTGTCCTATTACTTTAAACATCTTTTGTTATATTAAGCAAATTAAGCAAATATGAATAAAAATCAAAATTTGTGAATTAGATGTGTAAGGTTCAAAGGTTTGAGAGACTGTGGTTTACAAAATATTTACGATTATATTGATATGTGCGTAAATTCTAGCAATATTTTGTCTCTAATTTCAAATAATTTTAAATTTAAAAATGTAAAAATATTATAATTTTGATAATTATCAAATAGGTTCTTCCTTAAAAGTTTATTATATTTACAAGTGAAAAAGAAATGATATTCATCTTCAATAGTCTTCCATAATTTACATAACCTTTCATCTCTTGGAATTTTAACATATCTGTTCTTTTCGATTAATAGATCATTGTCACTTACTCAAACTTTCGTAGTTAGTTTTCTTGTTTCTTGATTTATTAATGCGAATATCTACAAACTAACGGTGTCTTCCCGGAATGCCAACATTTTGAAAGTTATCTTTTCCCGGAATTCCAACAAAAGTATTTCAATAGACGTTGTTATAAGTAATGTGTGTTATTACAGCAATTACTTTAACTGAAATAATAACATGAACATGTTAAACAGTTATTAAATATTATTTAGCAAAAATAGAGAAAGAAAATTTAAAGATAGAAGATATTACGTTTAATAACATATTATATGAAATTGGGTCCATAGATATTACGATCTTTTCTCTTTTAATCTAGTATTCATGCGTCAAAGAGCTCATTGGTTTATCCTAACCCTTCATCTACCACTACTTTTAACTATAACTTGAATCTTTGCGATCTTACTCTGCTTTCGGATTTATTATTTAAGACGGGGAAAATCTGTTTGAAATTAATATATATTGTTCAGTCTCGCTCTAAATTTAAGAAAGAAGTTTCCATCGGGATTACATTTTCGAGATATTACCAAGCCTTAGGACTTGTACAGTCTCACTACACAAATCCTCAATATATTTATGTGCATTTAGGGATGGTGTGTGGTGTTTGTTCCCACTAAAACGGGAAACATATTAATTTTTGAGTAAACTCGAGGTATTGGTCAAACATTAAATTGGCTGAAAATTTGTGATTTTTTTTTCAAATGTGCACTCTCTTCCTGCAAGTCCTATATCCACACCTGACTATGCATACTAAGCTATTAGCGACTTTTTTAGGAAATGTAACTCTGTCGGTCATATGCGAACTGCTTAACGTGAATTGTAGTGGTACCTGTGTATTATTTAACGAGTAAACGATAGTGATTGTCATGATATATTATATCATATGTGTACTTTAAAAATATTTTTAAATTTTACATAAGGTTAATAAAATGTAAAAAATAAAAGAATAACCAATATAAAGCATTATTATAAAATGATCATTGGAAATACACGTAACAAAAATAAGCGAATGCTTCAAACAAAGACTTTCATATACATCCTTGCTACAAAATACAATTTATCATAGTGGTTGACTACACAACACACATTTGTTACACAAGTGATGCATATCATCACCATGTCAATTCTTACGTAATTAAGCCACAGGTATCACAGGTGAAAATTGTTTATTAGCACAATCAACATCAGGGGTGGCTGTCATGGGTCATAAAACAATTGAACCATAATCAGTCTGCTCTGATCAAACTTGTTTTTTCGATTTTTTTTTTTTTTTTGTGTGTATTTTAAATAGTTATAAATTGTTCATTTTAAAAGTAATTGTATCTTAAAATATTGACAAGCAAAATATTATGAATGACAATTAATGTTGTTGGGTCATCACAATCTAGCTGTCGCCATATTGTCTGGTGTCTGGTGTAGAATCAGTGAAAATGTCGATTTTCAAATCGATTTTGACGAGATAAGATCTTTGTCTTAAGTGAAAAGAATTACACCGACGGATAGCCTAGTTTATCTTTTTTCACCACATAGTTGTACAAATTAGAAAAGTGTATTAGTTCTCTCGCAATTAAGTTCTAAAAAGGGGATACTTCACAAAAAATACGATATTTACAATGCATTAAATAGGGAATACATGTGAAAATATGTGAAATTTTAGAATCAATTTTGACGAGACTAAACCTCTTCCGATTCTCAAAATAATTATACCGAAAGAAAGAGAAATTTATGTAGAATAAGCACATAGTTGTACATTTTAAAGAACGCAATTTTAAATTTTGGTATTTTCTATTTTTTACAAGCTATCGTTATATTTCTATGTATCAAATACGACAATCCACAGGTAGCCACTTTAGTCACGTGACTGATCGATGACGCTAAAAGTTTAACATGGATTTATTGTATTTACTTGAATGATAATGTACTTGGATGTTTATCAGTGAATCAGTGAATATCATTTGTTCCCTTAACGAACATTGTCAAATAGCATTGGATATTTGTTCTTTTTGGTTCTTTCTGTATATTATGTCAGATATTTTAGGATGTTAATGTAACCGATGTCAAATTATATCTAACCAGTAGAATAATTATACGATTCCCAGTCACAACATCCAAAACAATTCTAATCTATATCTCATCATGCACCTAGTGCAGATAAATTGAACTATTTTTGATTGATTGATTGATTAGTTAGAGTTTAAAGTCTAGGTAGCAATATTTCAGCTACATCAAGACGAGAACAAGCTAATCAATTCAAAAAATATGTTAGTATAAAGAGAAGAAAGAAACAAAGGTGGAAGGGACAACCGGGACAACGAGTTTTGATTGCCACTGGAGAAGGGGTGAAGTGGGTAGGGACAGGAAATTTAGCTTTCTATACTTGTCCCAGTGACTCTGCCCTCTTTAAACAATATAGAAGGGGTCTTTACACTGCATGAAGAGTGGAGTTTCTTCATACAGTTTGGCTACAATGGTTCGCGGTCAGGCTTTCTGTATTATGACCTGACTACCCCGCTTAGACAGGGCATTCCCCTATCCACCAACTGGGGTGCACCCGGCTCCCCGTAGCCGGAGCCCGTGAAAACCGATTCAGGTACCGGGAAATATTTTTGAAGACCAGAATATCAGTATTCAGTTTGAAGAGCACTTTCTAAAAGTAACACAATGTCACTTTTATGTTTTAATTAGTACCTACAGTAGGATAATTAATACTTTACAGCTTACTTCAATAAGGTAAATGTTTACACAACAATTATACCCTATTCCCGGAATGCCAACAAAATTTTACAGGTAAATGGTCTGCAGATTAAAAGATGTTTCCGGGAATAAACAATCGAACTATAATTATAGTTATCGCTTTAAGAACTATTTTGCTTTTTATTCTTTCCTTATTTTTTTTACTATTACCATGTGAAAACAGTTTCCGTGTAAGGTTTCAGAAGAAGTAACACCCTTTTTAACATTTTTCTCATTAATCAGGAATTTATCAAGATACAAAATAGTTTATCGGCATACCAGACATTGCTAAAAATGAAATTAAGGCTGAAATTGAAAGGCTTGACAAATGTACAAATATTATTTCAGATCTAAGTTTCTGTGAATGTATTCGTTGTTGTCAATATAAACAATTTAATAAATAATTTCGTAATTATATTATTGCAATTCGTCTTCGATTCGTACTGTATAGTCAGTGACTGTGAACATACAACATGTTAATACGTTGTTATAGCCTGATTACATAAGAAGAAGTATTCTATTTTTTTCCATTCATGAAAATAAGAAATAAAACACTTTTAAGTTAAAGTAAATCAAAGATATTCAAGAATAGTATATAACAAAAATGATCAACAAAGGAACGCGACATTTAATAAAAAATAAACACTGTACGCGTTCAGCAACATACCCAGAGATAAATTAGTATGCAGTAACATATCCGGAGGTGTACAATAGATCATACGGCGGTGTGAAAATTATCCCTTGATTATCAACAACGAATGACCACATGTTATTGCATAATATCCCTCACCACAACAGCAAACTATTCCTTTAGGGGGATCCTTAGCTACATCTGATATATCAGCACCCCCGTCAAGGTTGTTGAATTTGGACCTGTTATGATAGCCCTCCCGGGGTAAAATGTTCGGGGACGTGCGGCTGGGGGTTCAAAACTAGTACCCAAATTAGTACTAAAATATCGAAATCCATACCCGAAAAAATACTGTCATAATGTAACCATCCATAAAAAAACTAAAGTAAAGTATGAATTTGGCTCAATTGTAGATCTGAAACAGGAAATCAAAAAATACCTCAGTTTTTGAAGTCGTTCCCACTGCTAGTGCTTTAGTTTTATGGCGTTTTTGTTCATTTTTGTTTGTTTTGACGTTGTCATACTGTCTCAACTGATGTTGGATATGAATTGCCGTGATTTTGTATGTACGATTTCAGAAATCTCCCCTTTCCTAGTTTTTGATTCGGTATTCGTTTGCCGATGTATCTGGCATATTAAAATTGTATACTAAGTATTCACAATTATATTGATGAATTTATGAATAATTATTGACATTGTGTCTACCAAGATTCATCATTTGAAAGTGATCAGATATAAAATATGGCCATTATTACTGAAAATAGGGCACAGGGATCAGAAAACAAATAGTTTTGGTAAATTGATAAAAAAAAAGTTTTTCCTTGAAAAGCTATTTATCCTAATGCCAGATAAGTGATACATGCACCTGGGATCAGTTGATATACTATAATCATTAAATTTTTGTATGGCTAATGGAGGCGTCCACCAAGTCAGGTGTCCACCGCACGTACGTGGACTCAGAGCACCTGACTTGGGAGGATGTTGAAGTGTGGTGTACAAAAATGTGTAGCTGTTACTACAATTTTTAAGCATACAAACACGATCATTATGGTTGATTGTTCAGCCCTCTGTGAAGTCGAGTCTACTTTTAAGCCAGCTTAAGTATTTAGATAAATGATACATGTTTTTGTTATATGAATGATGCTCACTTGTTATTATTGTGATGTATATAGATACTACTTGAACATAAAATATATCTGGACGTAGTTTTCATTTGAACCAACTACTTACTCGGAGGATCTATATGATGAAAAAATGAAAATGTCAATATGTCGGATTTTGCAATAATTGCACTTTAATTTGATCGACATTGACTGAGTGTATGTAAAACAGATCCTAGTCACGTCACCTCTATCTAGGGACGCACATTTGACTCTGAGGGGTTTGCAATGTCTTACTCGCAAACAAATTGTTTATTTCAGAAAATTTATTTTACACTTACATGTATACCCAGGCTAGATAATTCTTTATTTTAAAACTGCTACACCTTCAGAATCAAATGGTCGTCCCCTGACAAACGGTGTGATAAGGTCAAACCCGAATAATCCAGTCGTTATATACAAATATGTGTGTGATAACCACAGTATACTTAGATAATGATGCATTTTGATGAGATTAAGACTTACTATTAAGATATAAGATGCAGGATAATTTTATTGAAATGATAAAAATGTAATTAATTCACATTAGTGTCATTTTCCCGGAGCATCTGATGTCACACCTTTTGAGAGTTCACGTGTTAATGCTTTAGGTTTTATTGTTGTATTTGTAGTGTTTGCGTTTCGTGGTTGTGTAGCATCTTTGGTTTTCCGACTTCAGGTGTTCTTACTTTTGCCTGGTCTCTGGACTTCGCTTTTTGTAATCTTGCTCCTTCTGTATTCTACTACCGGTATTTCCTACAAAAAAGCCATATCTTATCGAGTAGTTGACCTAGAGTTATCACGGAATGTCCAAACGTTTAACAAGTAATATCCTTTTCACAAGAAATAAATCTTAATAAACGAGGATTCCGTTACAATTTCTGTTTTTGATTAACATGTACCAATTTACTCAACATAAAAATGAGACGTCAGAAAAGCTACCGAACTAGGTCGCTGGTAATTTCTGCAGAGCCATTCTTCGGAGCCGTCAATGTTTAGCTCACCTTGTTACAGTCATAGTGAACTTTTGTCACCACTCAGCGTCTGCCGTCAGTCATAAACTTTTCATTCTAAAATCTTATCTTCTGAAACCAATGGACTAGTTGAATTCCCTTAAAAGATTGCACCCGGAAGGTCTATACTTCATCAAAGATCTGTTAGCGGGCTTATAGGTTTATAGTTTGACACTATGGAAAACATTCAAAGATCTTCTCAGAAGCTACCAGTCAAATCAGAACCAAATTTTGACACAATTTTTCTTAGATGGTCTTTCGAAAAAAGTATCAGGCAGGTCTTTACAAAAGATGGCCTCCAAAAGGAAACAGAGTTCAATATTGGACCCTATGGAAAAAAACACATTCAAAGATCGCCTACCCTCAATATAAGGCAAATTAGAACCAAACTTATTCACAGTGATCCGTAGATAGTCTTTTCGAAGAAGATGTTCATCAAGTCCGCACCTTATATAAGATGGCATCGAGTGGGAAAATAATTCAACATTGGACCTTATGGTGTATTTTTATTAAAAGATCATCTCAGAAACTACTATTCCAATTCTTAGAACCAAACGTAATCACAATGGTCCATAGGTGGTCTTGTCCAAAACAAAAAGAATCAAGGAATGTCCGTACCTCATTCAATTTGGCGGCAAGAGTGTAAAATAGTTCAAACTGGATCCAATTAGAATAATTTTGTGTCTAAACCTTCTAATCCAATTGGAATCATACTTTATCACGAAAGTCCCAGGCTGTATTAAATTCAAGGGTGCCACCAGCTGAGAACACTGTAAAGCATTGCTCCCTATAGAAATATAATTTATATATCTATGTCTGCCATGATTCAGATTGATCCTTCTGTTCAAATAATAGTTGGATAGGTGCAGCAAAGCCCAGTATTTCCCGGATATTTTTGTTGGTTTGAGTATCTTAATAACATTTCAAAATGGGAATTAACGTTAGATTGCAACAGTAATATTGTAGGTGTGAGAATTAGTTGAATAAAGAACAGTCTGAAAATGTCTTTCATCGTATCTCTACAAAACATAATTTAAACAATATGTTTCTTGTGTGTAAGTACACTGAAACAAAATAATAATATTGTCCTCATATTCTTGCGAGTGTTCACAAAAGTACAAATGGGTAAACAAATTTTATGCTTAGAATATCAATTACGTGTTATCTTATCCGGAACAAAAGTTCGAAACCACGTATAAGATTAAAACCGAGATAGCAAAATGTGCCATTGAACCAAATTCTACCATTCTCAAGTTGCAAGGCATCCCAAAAACACGATTTTGAAATTTAATAGTTGACAACTGATTCGGAGGGAAATTATTCAGTTCTAATGATCAAACATAAAATTGGTTTAATGTTTTACATGTATTTCCGGAAAAAATATTGTATTGTTTACTGAACGCTTATGTCATTTGAACATGATTTCATCGCACTTGATTCGATTAAGCCTTTTATGCTATAACACGTATATACATTAACAAAATTGAGACACATAACTTGGAAGTGCTCTATATACCGGTATATCCATCCCTTCCAAAATGACAACAAAAACAAAAATAAATAAATAAAAAATAAAAAACCCAACACAAACAAAAATAAATAAAAACAACGAACAAAATATAATAATATAATACAAAATATAATACAAAACAAAACAATAAGTTCTAAAAAAAAAATTGGAAAGTTGTAAACCAGTCAACCCGTCGTTCTATAAATGAACGACGCTTATGTCAAAGTGGAGTGTTGTGGACCTCTTTTGCATAAGGCTATAGCAGAACCAGTTTTCCCAATATCAATCCACTCTTAATTAGTTCAATTATTATAATGATTATAAACAAGTACATTGGACCTTCGTAAAATTGGAGTTCTTGTCAATTTTTGCCAAAAGTTCAATATTTTGCAGAAAAAAATGAGCCCAACAGCACCCCCTACCTGGATCTGTAGCGTTGCACTTGTAAATAAAAACTTTATTTGATCCATAACGATATAATATACTAAGGTACAACTTAGCCAATACACCCAGACTTGGTAGAGAGTTTATACTGAACCAATTGACTGCAAATATCATTTTTACATTTACCATACTTTCCATATTGTTTTAAGTAAAAATTATTAACATTTAACAAATTAAGATCAATTTGAGAACAACACAAAATTGAAAAAAAAGTAAAAAAGAATCAAATTTTCAATGTAAATATGACAATTAACGCTTCCAATTCAAAACACTTTTCGGCTGGTTGATCACTTTTTTTTCTATTTCATGCTCTTTCTGCACAATTTATTTTTAATTACTTATGCTTTGGGTATCTATTAATTATTTCATGAATTGTAATGTAATTTAATTTAATTTTGGCTTTAAATTTAGATCACTTTGGTTATTTGTTCTCTATCAGTTTTTAAACATCTTTGAGTTTATGGTCTTCCAAACGTTTAGATTTTATCTGCACTGATGAGACATAAGTTGTCGAAATGCGCATATGCAGAGAGTAAATTCACAGTAACTTCGGTATTTAGTTATATGAAAGAAAGTAGTAAAATTCAATTTTTTTTGTCAAATGTTTTTTTTTAAATTAATTCGCTTAAAACACAAAAACACGGGCTATTGCGTAATAATGTCTACCATGCAGTGTTATCAATAGTATCACCAAACAGTCTAAGGGTGACAATTTTGACAATCTGGTTTGATTCTCTACAGCCTTATTAGTTGTTAATTTGTCATGTGGTATAGATTAATATTTATTATTCAAAATCTCCAGCGGAGTTCAATAGCACAAAACAAAGACAATAAATATGCAAATCATTTCGTTCAGGACTGTTGACAAGGAAATATGTCTATGCACAAGGAGACTACATGCTTATGGCTAGATGGAATTATTTCGGTGTAGAACTAAATGTATAGTAACAAACCAACATAAATATTAATAATGACTCGAAATCTATAATATTCACTGGAAATGTTTATATTACTGTTCTATTCAGAATTCGTTGTATATTATTGTACGGGTGTCACATTTGCAATTGTATCTAGAAATTTATAAGAAATATATTCGTATCATATAGTGGATGTTTTTAAAAGAAAACAGGCCTAGTGCAAACAGTGAGTTCCCTGGGCATTTCATGTAAAAACGGTCTCTGTGTAATAAATTCTGTAGAACACATTTCTTATCCGATTTCCATAAAATTTTCAATGTTGAAAGGAGTTTGATATGCAGTTTAAGCTAAAAATTTTGAAATAATTTTAATAATTTCACTTGTTTCCTTATTGTCACAATTTAAATACACACTGAAATTTCTGACGTCACAATTTACAAAGGATATATAATAAATTTTGACTTTGAAAATTTGGGTTTGTATTTAAATCGTCATAATATGAATGTTAAAAGTTATACAATTATTTCAAAATTTTTAGAATAAAGTGTATATCAAACACTATTTAACAGTGAAAATTTCATGAAAATCGGATAAGAAATGGCTTCTAGAGAATTATTTGAACATGTACCATTTTTACATGAAATGCACAGGGAATTTGAAAATTTGACTCACTTTTGGCACTAGGCTGTTGTGTGGAATTGTACATCGCTGGCCGAATTCCTGAACAGATGGCACTTCAGCGTCAATGTTATTTCTCAGTTTACTGAAATAAAATATATCATTAAAATTGTAAAAATAAAATCCAGACCCACCATTTACAGACTGCATACAATATTATCTGGACACAACTTACCAAATATATTTCCTATCCTCAGTAAAGTTATCTATTTCTACATATATTTCCTACCCTCGGTAAAGTAATCAATTTGACATATGTTTCCTATATCCTAGCTAAAGTAATCAATTTAACATATATTTCCTATCCTCGGTAAAGTAATCGATTTGACAAATATTTCCTACCCTAGCTAAAGTAATCGATTTGACATATATTTCCTACTCTAGCTAAAGTAATCAATTTGACATATATTTCCTACCCTCAGTAAAGCAATCAATTTGACATATATTTCCTACCCTAGCTAAAGTAATCAATTTAACATTTATTTCTTACCCTAGGTAAATTTATCAATTTCTGCATACATTTGCTATCCACAGTAAAGTTATCAATTTGCCATATATTTGCCAACTCCAGTAAAGTTATCTATTTCTGCATACATTTCCTACCCTCAGTAAAGTTGATATTCTACCCTTAGTAAAGTTATTAATTTCGACTAATATTTCCTACCCTTAGTAAATGTAATGATTTTTTGATATAATTGTGAACCTTAGTAAATATAATCATTTCCATATATTTTCTTGGCTGAGGAAATATTTATGTCCTAAAGCCTTTACTACATGTTCCAAATGTTTTGCCAGTTAATTATTTGGTAGCCTCGCCAAAGATTTACGTTTCCGTATATATTTGCACCGGTACACAAAGATATGACGAAGCTTCATCTTTATACTGGTTTATAAATTCTTATCTTTATGAAAACTTTATGGTTATTATAAACATACACAAAGACATAAAATAGCATATGTTTCAAATAGGCCTATATTTACTTGGTAAACCGCGGTCTCTCAAAACTGCGCTGAGGTTTGTAAAGTATGGCAAATTTTAACATTTACGTGACGGAAAGCAAAGATAAATGTATGTAAAGATTTGTAAATGTTATGCAAATTTTAAACTTTGCATACATTTGTATAACATTTGAATACGTCTGTAAATTAAAGATTTCATCTAGTGGACGAAGGTGTAAAAACATATAATATTCACAGTAACTTCGGTATTTAGTTATTATAATAAAGAAATTCAATTAATCGATATTTCAAGCATTTTTGACACCTATTTATTTAAATCAATTGTATTCTTTTTCTTTGACAACAATTTCCTCTTCATTATAAAAAAAACATACAAAAAGTATTTTTCTTCAGTAACCTGTGCTGCTTATTTCGAGAAAACTACCATTTCAGCTGTGACTGTTCCTCTTCGCCAATATCGTATGACCTTTTGGACATATATCAACGGGTATCTTAAACATTGTAGATACAAAAAGTTCGGCAATTCTTTTGAAAAGGATCTTAATATTGCACATTTTACAAAATAATCTGACAAGTGTGTTTCGAAGGATGCACTAACTATTCTTGTATAAAATGTCGCAAACGGAAAAAAGTTTACACAAGCTTGCTTTAAATATTATTACAGATAACATTATTACGAAATAAAAGTAAAAACAAAAGTCAGAAGCATATGAGAGGGAGAGACCAGTAAAGATAATTCATTGCAAAAATGACAAACCCGAGAGAACACATTACAACAGCCGTCATATTCCCGACTTAGAACGTGTATTTTACAACTAAAATTGTGGGTCTAATATAACAAACTGGCCTAGTCGAGCAATTTCATTGTATTAACTACAACAAAAAGCGTCCAAGACAGAACATTACAGTGATACAAAAATGCTCCAAGTTCCACTTAAAAGATAATACTTTACCTATTATTAATTGGTTCTAAGGCTTCCAAAAAATTCTTACAAACAGGAGTACAGATTTCAGAAATCAATAAACATTTAAGAAATTTTATAGAAGATGTGAAATTAGATATCGAAAAATTGTGTCTTGCAAACAGCTTATTTCGAGGGGCATATCTAGTCCTCGTTTTCGAGAAAATGTTGTTAAAATGCCTTAAACTAATAAAATAGGACACCGAACTAACATTCTTTACATAATATAATATATCGACAGGAGATTCTGCACGAATCCGTAATACTGGCTTTGGATTCCGTTGACCTGATGATTTTATTTAAGCCTCTCACTTTACTTCCCTTTCGGAAGTCTTGAGTATGATTTTTTTCTTCCGCAGTGCAACAGTGTTTTCTAGCAGATAATTCTTCTTGTGCTAGACGGCAGATAAGTGGTGAGCACATCTCAAGCCATCTTTAAAAAAATTTCTATTGTCTCACTCTACCTTTTTAAGATACAGGCTAGCGGTTCTCGAAGCAGTCGTAAGTTACGGCAATCTTATCGATCTACGATCAAATTACGACTGGACTTACGTTCAAACTACGACTGTTTCTCGAAACAATCTTAGAGCTATCGTAGATCGATCGTAAATTACGTGTATTTTCTAATCTTAGATTGAACTTAGGAATTGGAGATCTTTGTACTTGGAGGTAAGAAAGTAGCCGACAAGTGCTTGAAAGCCGCCTCCTCCCAAAAATATAAGGTTTTGCTGGTTGCAAGATTGGGGGAAAACTTATTCCATATTTCAAATAGATTTAAGACATCCAGTAACTTTAAAAGAAATATAAACAACATTATTTAATTTGTTTATTATAATATATGTTTGTTATCTTTATATTTCATTCACTAATTTTTATTATTTTTCTGGACACCGGATTCATCGATTTTCCGCGCGTATGCGCATTATTTTAATTTTTATATTATCTATACTTTCTCGATCCTGTCAACACCAGGAGTCGAGATAAAGCCGGCGCTCTGGCATATTTTAATGTATAATCGGACTACATAAATGCTTGATTCAAGCAGCACAGATCAGCTTATTGGAATTTTGACAACTTATATCTCTTAGAAAAGTGCAGACTAATATAACGATATTATGCCAGTTCAAACAGTGTGCTGTGTTTGACGTTATAAAGGCATTTGATGTCATGATTAAAATGACTTCACATAAGAAATGAATGCGATGATTTTTTAATATTGCAACAAGAAACTAACTTATGGTTAAAAATCATGTTCATAGTTGAATAAAGCCGGAAAAAACGGCACTGTCTGCAACAGAGAAATATTGAATGACGGGTTGATGACTGAAAGTTAGAATCCAATATGAAATATATAAACTGCACTTAAAAAGTGAACGTGACTGCTGTTGTAGACACTCTAGATAAAAGAACAAATGTACATTTTTGACAAATGCATGCATTTTATCCCGCCACAGATGTTTATCGAGTTGGCGAAAGAAGCCAAGCTAAGAAATGCAAGGGCTAAATCGCTCATGCCTTTATCCGTACCATAAAATGACTGATTGCTATTATAGAAAATTTGTGTTTTCATGGTAACATTCCGTCTCCTAATCGTGGCAAGTTGATTGACCAGAAAATTTGCCCAGAGTTTAACCTCTGGTTAAGATGAGCGGCGTTTTCTTGGCTTGTGATCTCTTAACATTCCATACTTTGTTTTGGGGGTGTAGTTGAAAATTGGTGAAATCAATGATTACAATGTTCGTCCGTAATGACACATTGGCACAAAAGCCTTCTTTTCTTCAATGCTGACGTACCAACATGGTTGCATATATAAACATGGTTAGATTATCTTGATTAAGAAGTTAACATGAATGTAAGTTGATCATGCGCAAAATGTAGGCCAAGTTGACCTAATTTGCCTTGATGCTGACCTATCACCAATGATGCACGCACCTGCAAGGTTAGATGATCCTTCTGTGTACTGTAACTGAGATATATCTTGATGGTAAGTGAATCCTGCGGAACATTTTGGTCAAATGACCTGATTTTTCTAGAGGCAGTGCAGTTAACCAAAAATGTCCCTACCCTTCAAGGCTATCAATGTACGTACCCAAATGCAGACAGTATTAAAACAAACACCTTAACTTCATTGAGACGAATTAAGAATAATGTGGTTTTATCTTTCAAATTTTATTGTTTTACTTTTAGACGTTTCTAAATTAAATCTACATTCAAAGTCAACCCATGACCTCCAAACCATGGAGGGATTGAGGAGAAAAAAACTAAAAATTGCAATTGTGTTTTTACAAATTTAATGCAATTTAATCTATAGAACAAAATTCATGCTTTTATTTTGAACTTTGGATAACATTAAACCGTTCATTTCATTGCCTTTCCAAAAGTTTTTTTTTAATCAATTCTTGACCCAAATGCTCAATTAATGACCGATCACAACCTCAACCCGATAATTCCGGGCAATATGAAATTCTTGATTGTTTTTTTTTTTCAAAAATTTTCCAAAATCTAAGGACGCGGATGATATTCAATATGGAATTAATTTAGGACGGCCTCATTCATGTATTTTTAATGGTTATTTACTTTTGTTTTTAAAGTCGGGATCAACGCCTCCATAGTCGTATTCACTTTTTCTATTTCTTTGTCAACGTAAGCCATCATCTTGGATTTATTGTATGGCAACTTTCCCGACGTTTAATTTCATTCAGCATACTCATTTTGCAAATGGACTGGATCGTCTCCAAAACTGTCGTAACAGGTCATGTGTTAATTCCAATTGCTATCGTAACATTAAGTCCTTCGGACTTTATTCAGTTTCTGATAAACTCCTTCAAAATTAATTTTATTCCTATAATAGCAAATCAATTCGAAATGATTGTCATACGTTTTTTTTTTTATTTAAAAGATTCAGACAATAAACTCGCCACTTGAATGCAATTTTGTCAGATTTTAACAATTTTTGTAGGTTTTTGTTACTCATTGTATAGCACCTCCAGAACTAAACTTAAACTGACTGACATTTGGAAGAGAAAATATTTATATACTCGCAACAAAAATTTGGTTTTTGTTCTCTGTGTCCTACGAGAAGTTCATCTTCTAAAACACCTACAATCTTCCAAACACTGTAAGAAAGTACAAATCTGTTATTCGATGCAACTTCGCCTTACCGTATAATATATTTCTACTTGCAGCCTAACTCACGATGTAAGATCTTAAGCCGATGATAATTAAGCAATAACGCGACGTTAAACTGCATTTTGATCGTCAGGTCTACGATTGACGCCCACTGGTATTCAAATAATGTACTGTTATTGCGATTCAAATGCAATTAAACGATTTCATCTTTTTTTTAGTGATTTTCACTAAACTTGATAGGAATTTAAAGAAAATTTCTGAATATTGAAAATAAAAAAAAATGAAAAAAAAAATGAGCTTAGAAAAAATGAGGCCGGTTGTGGATGAGAATCTATTATTAATTTGATGTGGCTTGAGGATGTTCGCTGGTCATGTTTGTGTATTTTTGTATGATTTTCGGACTTCTCTGGTTTTATCCATCAAAATGCTTAATAATTTTTGCCCGGTGACGCACTAATTTCTTTCCATAATTTAATTATAAATACCTTTTGGAGCAATGTTTCTGAATTTTATTCAGTTGGTGTTAGTTTGTCACATTCATTATTGCATAAAAATTCATCATGTTAAACCTATGACAAATGCAGAGCAGTTCAGTTTCCTGCCATTTTTTGAACCACTTGTATCTCAAAATTTCATTCGGTAACCTATCAATTTTTTTTGGCCTATTTTTTTTTTTCTTTTTCAATTTTCTAACAAAAAAACACATTTAATTGAAATCCTTGTTATTTTAACATTGTCCAGCGAACATCCTGAACTCTCAATTATTTAATCAGATATAAATAATGCACAATACAGAAAAGTTCCCTGAACTTACGGAAATTATTGCAGATTAAGTTAATTCCAATAATATTTTCTGCTGACATTCTAATATAGGCCTACTCATTTACACTATTACATCTTTTTGGCATATGTAATATAGGCGGAAGTTAAAAGTCCATATTGCTGAACCAGTCTGAATGGCCATATAAGCCTGCCTCGTTCTGATATATATATATATCCATAAAAACCCGGGTATTGTAACACTAGCTATGCTTATATCGGAACTGATTAAAAATATGAACCGTTTCATATCAGCCTCGATTCATATTAGCATTTTGACTAATGTCTCGGGCTGATATGGGGGTCTTGGTATGATAATCGGATTAATTGGGCTGATGTGGAAATTGGCATGTATGTAATTATAATTTTCAGCCTTTGTAGGTGTCCTGTTGTTCCTTTTATTTCATCATATCATATCTCTGAAAACAACATCATCTAAATATGAAACAATGCATCTTCGTGTCCAGTTGTCATCTCAGGTCAGTGTGTTTCACGTACAAATATCATGTGCGCCGTATGTGAAGCCAAAATTGTATCTGACGTCATGATATAAGTAACATCACTTTTTAGTAACTATTAAGTTTGTGCAGATGGCCATTTCGACAACAATTTTTATGTATAAAAGAAATATTCTGATTTCAAAAAATTGTGAAAAAGTAAAAAAAAAAGAAGTGGTGAAGTATTCACACTCAATGAAATCCTGATAAAACTTGGTCCAGTAATGTGATAGACTCTACGTTTATTCCGATGGGATAGGAACCTTTTGAAAAAATATTTTCTAATATATTTTTTTCGTTTGAACAAATATTATAAAAAAGAAATATAATATGTCAATTTGTAGTGCATGTCGACTTTTGTTTATATGAAGTTTTTGGATTCCCTATGAAAAATAAATGGCACACAGTAATCAGATTTGTGACGCCAATTACCACCTTTTAGTTACAAAGAATCAAACAGGAACATATTCATATTAACTTTCGAAAACTTTTGTAATTTTTCACCTGAATGTAATTTTTTTTTCTTTTAATTCTATTCGAAGTAAGCTTTCAGTTTTGTGTTGATGGATTTTGCGTAGCTTTAACCATTCCCAGTTAGGAGAGTGACCAATTTAGACAACGTTCTCATTTTACCGAGTACATAATTTTTTTATATCTTTCATCGGTTTTAACAAGGTTAATTTGTAGTGCATGTCGACTTTTGTTTATATGAAGTTTTTGGATTCCCTGTTAAAAAAATATATGGCACCCAGTAATCAGATTTGTGACGCCAATTACCACCTTTTAGTTACAAAGAATCAAACAGGAACATATTATATTCATATGAACTTTCGAAATTTTTTGTCATTTTTCATCTGAATGTAATCTTTTTTTTCTTTTAATTCCATTTGAAGTAAGCTTTCAGTTTTTTGTTGATGGATTTTGCGTAGCTCTAACCATTCTCAGTTAGAAAAAGGACCAACTTGGGCAACGTTCTCATTTTACCGAGTACATAAATTTTTTATATCTTTCATCGGATTTAACCAGGTTATTAAGGTAATTAAGCTTTAAAGTTTGAAAACAGAAATCTGCTACCGTTTTCAAGTCAAGTTATACAAATGTTTTGTTTTTTAATTGCATTTTCATGGCGACTTAACTGTGTCCACAGTCATATTTAAGTTTACGATTATGCTCTCAGCTTTTTTAGATGCAGGATTTTTCTCCTGAAAGACCTATACTTAAAGATACAAGGACACCCATCCCTAAATTCTAAGAGCAACAAAAGTTTCGAATGAGACAAGACAGGTCCTACTAGCCGTAATATGACTTATTTTAGGACAGTCGTAAATTACGTCGGCTTCGAGAAACGGTCGTAACTTTTACGCTCAACGTACGATTGTCACAAGACGGTGCGTATCATTACAACTGCTTCGAGAAACGCTAGCCTAGTCTTGTGATCAGTAGTTTACATGTATTGGGTTTTAATCGTGTATACTGTAAACACGGCAGTTTAATTTTCGCGTATGGAATAGCAGCGCGAAAATAAAACGGCGCAAATAAATTTGTCTATTCTTATAAACAATGATCAACAATTTGGCGGCGCGAATTCAAAACTGCGAGAACTAAAATCCTGTCGAATTACCGCGAAATAAAGACTGCGCGAAAATTTCCCGGTTTACAGCATTTATCATCCTATAGGAAAAATTTGATAAAGAAAAATAGAGAAAACTTTTAAATCTGCTTGTCAAAATGTCACGAATAAATATCTCCACACCAAGTTCTTGTGGACAGGTCTAGAATATGTTTTTCTTAAGAGATCTTACCTGTCCACAGCTGGAGATTGATGTGCCATGCTCATTACGGCGGGTGTCTTATAAGAATTATTAAATAACATTTTATCCTTTTGGAACAAATCTTATGACGGAACGTCTGTTCCGTGACAATTTCATTACAAACAACCAATCGAATTGCCTGTTGTTAATAACGGTCGTCTGTGTAACATCTGTTGCAAACAAGAACGGAAGAACTTTTCGATACGGAGTGCGAGAAGTCGTTGAACAAAGGGATTCTATTAATGCAAGAAGCGTATGCCGTTAATATTTACCAACAGAACATAAAACGGGATTTTTAAAACCCACAGGTTGTGTTGTTCAGTTATAAATGGGAATGAGTTGTTTGATCGCCATTATAACAAATATGAACCATTTTCTACAAAAAAAATAATAATAAATAAATAGATAAAAAAACACATATGACTTTTTGCTAAATATACCGTTTAACAGCGTTAGAAATTTCTTTTCTTTTTTTTACTTACTGTCAGATGACAAGTACAAAAATGCTTTCATTACAATGCCACAAAACAGAAAAGAAAACCCCCAAAAAGACAGAAAGAAAGAATTCGTCTATCATTTAATAAAGCATTATTTGACTTTTAATTTCGGTCTACTCATGACAATACGAACCTAGTCAAGGATCGGTTGACCTCGGCCGTTGGCCTCGGTCTACCAATCTTGACCAGGTCCGTATAGTCATGAGTAGACCTCATTAAAAGTCAATAATTGTAAAGTATTAAATACTTACTCTACCGACACACCTGATCTCGCCCATCATTTTATTTAGGACCTTTTTATTCTTTTCTGTGCCTTACTTTTGTCGTGTCATTGTTTGTTTGTGTTTGTGTTAGGGTTTTGAGTGGGGTGGGGTTCTAAGCAATGCAACTTTTTTAAAGAAAGAGAAAATACCTAAAAAGGGCAGTTTACTAATATGCTGATTTACATAAGGCTTCATTTGTATTGCTCCTTCTGCAATACCATTTAAAAAAATTGCAGGAAATAGCATGTTTTCATCATTGACAAACGCGATGACTTCACGTTTCCAATAGCCAACTTCCCTTTTCTTTGTAGCAACATTCCAAAAGCACCGGCATATGGAGTTTTATATCTTCCAACTCATTCGCTACTCAAGGGCCTGTGGTCAATACAGTGACTACCTTGATATATTTCGGTTGCTTACAAATAGGCTTATAAGCAAGGTATGTTGCCCATAGCTTGAGGTAATCACTACAGAAGTTTTACGGTCGACATCACGATCTTGTGGACCGCTATGGGATATCTGTTTCCCAGATGACAACAGATCTTTCTCTTTGCCACTAAAGTTTGTTTTTCCACAACCGGATTTGACCTTACTACCGGAGTTGACATGTTCAACACGACGGGTGTCTTATGAGAAGCAGGAGATGCTTACTCTTGCGGTGCACCTGATCTAACTATTGTTTTTTATTTGGTTCGTGTTGTTCATTTTTGTATATGCGTGTGTCTTCATTTACTTTTCTGTGGCTTCCTCATGATTATCTTTGTTTCTTTGTTTTTCCGACGTTGCCATTGTCCTTGGATTGTTCGTTTTAGACTGACGGTTCGGTTCTCACTTACTCCATCAACTCAGCAACCTCGGTTTACTTTCCGGGATAACAAAAAGGTTATTTCCTGAAATTATATTCAATAAATGTAGGATATGCGCACTAACGTTGTGTATATATATGCATTAAATTAATCAGATCAAACACACAATTTTCATCTTGTGCTCACAATATATTATTTTGTGTGCAAAACAATGTATATACAACTCATTAAAATTATTGCAGTTGGAGTTAACATATGTGTTATGGTCTCATGTACATTTACTCCATATCAAAGGTTGTCAAAAAGGCGGACAATACTAGTATTGTCCGGGGCAGTGGACAATACTGGTAAATACCGGACAATACTGGACAATACTGAACGATACTGGACAATTGAAATAAAAGACAGTCTTACTATTTTGAACCTAAACACCCATTGATAACCTTGTCAGACAAGTGTGGGGGGATGGCTACATATTGCTAAGTAGGTTAAAAGTTTGTACATAATCATAATGTTAGTAAATTGAAAATAAAGTTGTATGTTCAAATTCTATTTAAAGGCAATAGCCATAATATTAAATACTGGCCAAATGAAATAAATTTGTTCATATTGATACTGGTTGATACAGATAATATGTTTCAAATTAATTCAAATTAATTTTATTCATTTGTTTATCTAATAAGATGTCATTAATAAGCCACACAGTTGTTAGATTTACCTATTCTGTATACCTTCATGTATATGATACCCTTAATCAGAAAGTAAATTTACAGTGAGTTCGGTATTTAGTTATTTGTTACCACTGGGTCGATGCCACTGCTGGTGGACTGTTAGTCCCCGAGGGTATTCACCAGCCCAGTAGTCAGTACTTCGGTGCTGACCCGAAGGCCGATTATTTTTGAAACCTTCCAATATCTAAAATTTTGTAAAATTTTATTGAAAACTAAGGAGTATCTCCCTCATGCAAAGCTCTGTCCTTAGCTGATTTTGGCTTTAAATTTAGATCACTTTGGTTATTTGCTCTCTGTCAGTTTTTAAACATCTTTGAGTTTATGGTCTTCCAAACGTTTAGATTTTATCTGCACTGATGAGACATAAGTTGTCGAAATGCGCATATGCAGAAAGTAAATTCACAGTGAGTTCGGTATTTAGTTATTAGTTAGCAAACAGATGGCTGTGAGGCAATTATAATTTATAGCTGTCAAAATATATGGTGTTTATTTAAGGGATTAATTATAGTAAAATGTACAGGAAACCCATTTGGGTAGTAAAAGACAATAAAGAGTTTGCAGTCTGTCCAGTTTGTACATTGTAAAAGATAAAAAAAAACCAATAATTAAAAGAAAATAAAGTCATGTACAATGTATATATTATTGACCACTTAAAATTCCAATCGTCCAGTATTGTCCACTTGCGAGGAGTATTGTCCAGGGCAGTATTTAATGGTAGAAAACAAAAACAAAAATTTAAAGAAAATAAAGTCAGATACAATGTTATATTATATATAAAAAAAAAAATTAGTATTGACCACTTAGAATTTGTTTTGACCACTTAAACTTTGTATTGTCCAGCAATTGACCATTGAAAATTTCAATCGTCCAGTATTGTCCACTTGAGGAGTATTGTCCAGGGCGGTATTTACCGGTAAATACCAGGGGTGGTTTTTTCACCTAACCTTGTCCATATCCTTTCGTAAAATATTTATATTTAGCACACAAATAGGGTCTGTAAGTCTCGTTCAAAATTTGAACTTCCGGGAACATAAATTGTCACCGGAAGTTGCATTTATTACAGAAAATGTATAACGTTTTACACAAAACTTTGAACGTTATAATATTAAAACGTCATGTATTGGTCGGAAATGTATTGAAATTGCAATTGTTATTGTTGTTTCTCGGTGCCACGTGACGAGAGCATATATCAAAATATTGTGTACCTGAGAATACTGATGTTCGGTTCTGATGTTATCCACTGAACAATTGGTTATTTTTTTCAAAAGCCCGATTTTCAGTATATAATTGTATTTTCTATGGGGTTGTAATTGCAATCCAATCAAATTGAAAAATTTGTAACAGCCAAAAGTAACCACTTTTCATTGATTTCATGATTCATTTACTTTGTTTAGAAAACTTCCAAGAAGAAAAAGGAAAAGCATTTTACTAAATTCTTTATTTCGACCTTCGATTTATTAATGAAGTCTTATTATATTTCATCAGTATTTTTAAGGTGTTATAGTCTAGAACATGCCTAAAATATTGTTCAAGTTAAACAGTAATCGATTTGTCACTAAAACCATGAACATTTCAATGGCTGATTAAGATTATCAAAAATGTCTCAAGTTTGATATGCAATGAAGCTTTGTTTTATCTTTTATTAGGAAAACCATTATTAGGTTAATTTTGCAAACGGAAAAGGAATACAGAAGCATCCAGCCAAAGTGCAAATTCAAAAAGAAATATCTCCCAACCTCATGGAAAGAAAGAAAAAAACATGCATTGTTTTTGGTTTGATTGTACCTCTCGATTTCACTAGGATCTTTCAGTGATCTAGAGGACCTCTTCAACCTCAAACTAAATAAAGTGTGGGTGTGTATGTAGTTTTCACATTTTTGTTTCGAGAACTCCTTTCGTTCACTGTGCTTAGGTGGACATAAATATGCATAAAAATGGGAAGGTTTTGGCCCAACAAAACTAGTTTAACCCCGCCGCAGCAGGTTTGCGCCTGTCATAAGTCAGGAAATTTATTAAGCCTTTGTGTGTCTTGTCTTTTTTCTAGTTAAGTTTACTTTATGTCTATAGGAGTCTAGGATGATGTTTATTTCGCTGAACTTGATTACTTTTTATTCAGGGGCCGACTCCGACCTGCCGTTGGGTGTGGGGTTTTCTCACCGTTCATTGAAGATCTTATGGTGGCTTTGAGTTGTTATTACTCCCCTTTGGGTCTTTGTCTCTTTGACACATTCCCCGTTTCCGTTCTTTTTTCTATAAATGCTTAATTCTCTTGTTGTAAAGATTTCACTATACAAATTGGCATTAAAACATTTGTATTCTTGTACATGTGGGATATGAACAATTTTGAAAGAACTTAAATATTACTTCTATTCCTATCGATGTGTAACTTATTTTGAGAAACAGGGTATATGTCGGTTCAACAACAACCCTTCAATAGCCAAACAGATGCTTTGAGACTTATTCTGAAGAATATTTATATATACTTATTTGTAAAAGTTACATGTATATCACATTGCATAATAATCTCATTTCATAGAAACACAAATAGTCAGTTTTTTCTCAATTAATACAATAATACAGTTTTACTTTTCAATCAGACAACTGAATCTTTCATAAATATGCGATTTGTACATGTGTATTTATTTCGGTTCTTGACTTATTGTTTATTTATTGAGGCATCCTTTTGTTCCTGGTTTGTTTTTTTTTTACATGAGTTAAACACCAAAGGGTCTGCACTGAAGCGACGGAAGTTTTGGAAACGGCCATCTATAGAATAATAGAGCAAGGCTTTCGCTAATAATATACATGATGTGTAAGGCTTATCATGTTGCTACACAATGGAACATTTCTTCTTATATGGATTTTGTTTAATAAAGTGTTTCCGCACAAATAAGCCAAATTTGAAGCAAATAACATTAAGAAAAAATATTACTTAATTTTGTAAACGAATGTAAGTGACATGAAATCCTGTACTTGGCCAATTTAACAATAATATGTTACCTCTTACTTGACGTCATCACTTTAATGGTCGACATCACGATCTTGTGGACCGCTATTGGAAGTCTGTGTCCCAGATGACAAGAGATCGTTCTCTTTTCCACGAAAGTTTGTTTTTCCTCTACTGGATTTGACTTTACTACCGGAGTGGACATATTCAACACGGCGGGTGTCTTATAAGAAGCAGGAAATGCTTGCTCTACCGGTGCACCTGATCTCACCCATTGTTTTTTATTGGATCTGCGTTGTTTTTTTTTGTATATATATATAACCGGAAGTTGCATTCATTACAAAAAATAAATAACGTTTTACACAAAACTTTGAACGTCATAATGCTAAAACGATTAAAAAAATATTTTGGTTGGAAACGTTTTCAAATTGCAATTGTTATCGTTATTTCTCGGTGTCACTTGACGAGACTTACAGAGCCTATATCATAATATATTGTACCTGAAAATACTATTTTGTTTGCATAACAAATTATTTTGCATTGGAGCTCCGTAGTTTTGATGTTGTGAAGGAATATCAAAGAAAACTTTTCAGTGCACTTTTAGATATGAAAAGAATTATTTTTTCGACTTACCTTAGTAAATAAATGTGGCATTGCCGCCGATTATAATGAACGATATTTTTTGTCTTTCAAGGAGGTGACTTCGGTAAAAAACGCTTTCAACATTGTTTCCTGAATAAAGAAAAAAATTCATGAGATATGTTAGCAACGACGTTGCCTTTAAAATCAGTGAATACTGAAATAATCTAAAAAGAAAAATAAAAAGCGTACAAAAATGACCGTGATATCAGTAAACAGGTTAACAACAATAAACAACATCAGGGAATTTTACTTTCGGTGGTTTTGCTTAAACCCACTGCTGTGTTCCGCACTTTTGACAGGTTTATTGATATTCATCGATATACAATAATTATAAAATATATACAATGTATTTGGTTTTCCGCTGAACAATTGGTTATATTTTCAAAAACCCTATTTTCAGTATACATGTATACTAGTATTTCCTATGAGGTTGAAATTGCAATCCATTTAATATTTTGATAAAATTTCAGTTCTTGAAGATAACACTTAACAGCTTTGAATCAAATTGAAAAATTTGTAACAGCCAAAAGTAACCACTTTTCATTGATTTCATGATTCATATACTTTTGACTAGAAAACTTTCAGGAAGATAAAAGGAAAAGCATTTTACTAAATTCTTTATTTCGACCTTCGATTTATTAATGGCGACTTATCATATTTCATCAGTATTTTTTAAAAACATGACTAAAATATTGTTCAAGTTATAATTAAACAGTAATAAATTTATCACTAAAACCATGAACATTTCAAGGGTTGATTAAGCTTATCAAAAATGTCTCAAGTTTGCTATGCAATGAAGGTTTGTTTTATCTTTAAATTAGAAAACCTTTATGAGGTTAATTTTGCAAACGTGATGTGTGTAATAATATCGGAAAGGGAATACAGAATTTCTAGCCATAGTGCAAATTCGAAAAGAGATATCTCCCCACCTCATGGAAAGCAAGAAAAAAAAACATGGCAACCCAGAGACAACACAAATAACTATATACAGAAGTAACTGTGAAATGGAGACAACGGTGCAAAAAAGGACAAAACAAACAGACATAATTCATTAAAAATTTTTAAAAACTAGTGGTATGAATTCACAATGTATGCCAGAGGAATATTTTTTACTTACTAACAATTTTTTTTCTGCTTCTGATAGATAAAAATCAGTGCTTGTGTCCCTGTAAAGCTGACGATGAAAATACAAGACAGTTTTACGAGTCACTAAAAGGTAATAGTCAAGAGGAATTAAGAGCTATACTACAGCCAATGCTACGTACGATGAAGAAAGCCATGGCCGTGAACAAGTCACAAACATCTAAGAACAAAAGGAAGTTGATTAGTGCACCAGACAATCGGAACTCCTCAAAACAGATAGGCATTGTTGGAATGATAGTTATCTGTATTGTTTTTGGTTTGATTGTACTTTTCGACTTCACTAGGATCTTTCAGTGATCTGGAGGACCACTTCAATCTCAAACCGAATAAAGTGTGGATGTGTGTGTAGTTTTCACATTTATATTTCGAGAATTCCTTTCGTTCACTGTGCTTAAGTGGACATAAATATGCATAAATACTTAATTCTGTTGTTGCAAAGATTTCACTGAACATATTGGCATTGAAACATTTGTATTCTTGTACATGTGAGATATGAACAATTTTGTAATGACTTAAATTTTACTTCAATTCCTATCGATGTGTAATTATTTTGAGGAAACCTCAACCCAAGATACAGGGTATATTCCGATTCAACAACAACTCTTCAATAGCCAAACGCAGGTTTTCAGACTGATTCTGTAGAATATATATATTTATTTGTAAAACTTACATGTATATCACATTGCATAATAATCTCATTTCATAGAAACACAAATAGCGATACCAAAAACAGCCCCAAGTCACCCCTACGATTTCTGTTAAATTCATATTTCCAAATTTTTTCGCTAGCTTTTCTACAGTAACTACACCTCCAATTAACAATTGGGGAAACATAGGGTTAGTATTGTCTGTCTGTAACACCTGAGGGTACCCATCTATTTTCCATTTCTCCTCCTGAACCAAAAATGGATTTTCATGAAATTTTAGCAAAATCGTTGTGACATAATGTATATATGCATTTCCTATTTCATAATTTGATTTGATTGTTCTTTGGGGTTTCCCAAAGCAAAATACGGACTAAGCCATTATATTGCAATTGGCTACCCATCTCTTATCCGCCACTGTTCCTGAACCACTGAACAGATTTTCATGAAACTTTACTACAGTCTTTGTGACATAATGTAAATATGCACCTCTTATTTATTTCAAAATTTGATTGGCTTGATTATTAGGGTTTCCCATTGCATATCATAGACGTAGCCATTTAATAACAAGTGGGTATCCATCTCTTATTCACTACTCCCCCTGAACCACTGAATAGAATTTTTTCATAAATCTTTAAACAGTCTTTGTGACATAATGTAGATAAACATGTCTTGTTTAAGAATTTAATTTTATCTATCTTTAATTAATGAAATTAAATGGAGGGGGAGGGTGAGGGAATATTTTCTCACATTTTTTTGTAGTTTTAAAGCAGTTATCTGATCTCAATGAAAAAGAAAGGAATTGGGGTAAATGTCAAGGAGACAACATCCCATATCCAGGTTAAAACGACCAAAAACAAAACATCTAGGGGTCACCATATGGTCTTCAACACAGTGAGGAACCTCCCACCATATAGTAAGCCCTAAATGGCCCCGAAAAGGTAAAAAAATGAATAAATCAATGGAAACAAAGCACATCCAATAACCCAAATATCAAGAAACTAAAATTTTATAATAAGACAAGGACAAGCCAATGACAAACATATTCCTGACTTGGGACAGGCGCAAAAATTGCGGTGGGGTTAAACTCGTTTTCTTGGATCCAAACCCTCCCCCTATGTGTGGTGAATGGCTAAAAATAAATACACAAAAAGACTCACAGTAAAAATCAAACTAGAAAAAAGTCCAAATTATCAAGACGAGTACCCTTACAATGAAGTACATAAAACATGAAGACAATACATACAGGTACTGTCCGGACAAATGCTCGCAGTTACTGACAGCTAGCTAAGGACATAATTTCTGTTGACTATGATATCAAGCCTCCTTACATATGAAATTTCAATTAAAATACTTCTTAATAGATTTGGTATAACAACATCATCATCTCATCAATTATGAAAAGAACATGATATTGTGCAATGCCAAATACTGCCAATATGAAAAATTGTTTAAATTTAGTTACGGTGTAAAGCATTTAGGAGATGATCAATATTTTTGCCAACAAAAACCAGAAGTAAAGATTTAACAACAATGCTGTATTTATATCCTTTTTGAATAAGTTTGTTCAATGGATTAATAAGTTTGGACGGACAATTTTTGAATTTATGCGCTTTGTAAATGATATTTCCATAGACGTTTGGATGTGAAATGCCCTGGTGTATAAGAGCCCTGCGTGTAGAACCAAATTTTCTTAATAAGTCAATGTATCAGCTGTTCAGCTTTCTGTTCAGCTTTCAAATTTGTAACAGCTTGCACTCGGTAGATATATGAAAAAAACTAGTTAATCTTCAATTCGACACATGTTTGGAGTAAGAATATTGCGAACTTTTTTCTGTGTCAATTCGTTGACTGCTTGAGTGTTTCTGTTGCAAGAAAAAAATGTACCTGACAGGGGTAATATTTATACATTTTAAGTCTTGGTATCATTAAAACAAACAAACAAAAAATTAAGTTGATAACAGTAAATCTGAATTTTGCCTTTCGACAGCTTATGTATTCTCAAATTCAGATAAAAAAATTTAACAGAGCTTGAAAATCTCATTCCAGAAGATGTCTTACATAAGCACAAGGAAAAATACCCCTTAGTTTCATAAAATTGCAAAACTTGAGAGGTTGTAAGTTTTAAAATAATTGAGGAAACACATAATACCCTCCGTACAACAGCCTGATGATTTGACAAATATTATAAAGTACAATCAAGAGTACAACAAAGCTTCAAGCGTAATTCACAGCAATTGATCATTTGACACAACACCAACACTAAAAATACAATTTTTAATTTTCAAAACTCTAAAATCAACTTGAAAGATTAATGTTCTGCAGGATAACCATTTGCCCTTTTAATATTACAAATCACTGTGTTTTAATGATATATGTATGTTAAAATTTGATTTCAAAAAGGCACCTGCAGAATCTTAATTTACAGTAACATTGATATTTTAAGCCCCTCTTTAGCCGCTCTTACACTACACCGTATGGCACAACGTATGAGGAACGGGTGAAAATCATTTTTGTACGATGGTAAATATTTTTGTACGTTCACGAATTACAGTGAAAACGAACAAACAAATGGGGTATACAGTAAGTACACCGCACATGCACAGTCCTGGTAAACCGAACTTGCACCGAACAAACACTGGAGCCCTACAGGACGAGCACCAAATAAAACGTATTTATAACGGTAACTTGCCTGACGAGTATCGAATCAGATCTGTCAAGTCTCACGCTTTCGGCGTGAGATTCGCGCTAATTAAGTTGATAACAATAAATCTGAATTTTGCCTTTCGACAGCTTATGTCTTCTCAAATTCAGATAAAAATATTCAACAGAGCTTGAAAATCACATTCCAGAAGTTGTTTTACATAAGCACAAGGAAAAATACCCCTTAATTTCATAAAATTGCAAAACTTGAGAGGTTGTAAGTTTTAAAATAATTGAGGAAACACATAATACCGTCCGTACAACAGCCTGATGATTTGACAAATATTATAAAGTACAATCAAAAGTACAACAAAGCTTCAAGCGTAATTCACAGCAATTGATCATTTGACACAACACCAACACTAAAAATACAATTTTTAATTTTCAAAGCTTTTAAAATCAACTTGAAAGATTAATGTTCTGCAGGGTAACCATTTGCCTTTTTAATATTACAAATCACTGTGTTTAAATGATATAAGTATGTTAAAATTTGATTTCAAAAAGGCACCTGCAGAATCTTAATTTACAGTAACATTGATATTTTAAGCCCATCTTAAGCCGCTCTTACACTACACCGTATGGCGCAAACGTATGAGGAACGGGTGAAAATCATTTTTGTACGATGGTAAATATTTTTGTACGTTCACGAATTACAGTGAAAACGAACAAACAAACGGGGGTACAGGACGAGCACCGAATAAAACGTATTTATAACGGTAACTTGCCTGACGAGTACCGAATCAGACCTGTCATGTCTCACGCTTTCGGCGTGAGATTCGCGCTTTCCAAAACCAAATCACGCTCTCACGCTCACTCCTTTCAATTTCACGCTTTTAAAATATTCTCGAAAATATAGATTTCAAATAGAAAAACAATCTTTTCATTGTAAGAAAACCAGAAATTAGGGGTTGTTTGTACATTGTAACACATATGTTTCAATGGAGCTCTCAGATATGAAAAAATATTTTACATTTTCATTTTTTTTTAGAAAAATTTAGTTCCAAATTCCTTCCTGAAATGCTCTCAGAATATACCACTTTGCGTCTCTTAAAAAATCTTGTGGCTATTCTCCCAGACGCTCTACATCTCACTCTTAGAACCCAAACCCCCTTGACAGCTCTGTCGAATAAAACGAATTGCTAAGAAAAACGTACCCTACGAGCACCGAGTAAAAATAAATTGAAAAATTACCATGCAAAACAATCATTTTTTTTCAATAAGGCTATCTAGAGTTCTTATCGTTGTCTACGTTTTTCTTTTGTCTTTTTATTGTTTTTCTTGTGCGGTGCCCTAGTAGATTGTGGCATGTGATGGTATTTTTTGGCCATAGTAAGTGTTTTCTGATATCTTTGCTATATCAAACATGTGTCTTTTGACCGCACAACAACTATTTTTACACACTGGTGAGATAATCATACGACATGCTTGACTAATTAAATTCATTTCATCAAAATGTAACCGCATAGAGAAGCAAGAGGATGACCTCAAAAAGAACTGTTGGGTCGCAGATAACATTCTTCACTAACGACCCAAGGCGAAAATTCCAGTGAAGATGCTCAAGACCAAGATCGAATTAAAGTTATACAGCCTTTAGAGTAGCAGGTGCTCTTAAACGGCGAGAAAACGGACATTTTTGAAATTTTGATGTTTGGGTATAATTTTAGACATATGTTACAATATAAATACAAATAAACGAACACTGCATAAATACTTAATTAAAGATGAAACTTTAAAAAAGAAAGTGTATAGCACTTTCTTCTGGATGATCATATGATAAGCAATCGTTGTAAATTCGTTTTTGACAAAATAAAAACGGTGAAAGTAGGCCACATTGTTAAAGGTAAAATAAGGACGAAATATACAAAGCAAAAAATAATAAAAGACTAGCTTAAAACAGAAGAAAGGAACAGAAAGTATGGCTCAAATTATCGGTCTAATGGCCTCCAACCAGGGGGCAACAAGACAAATTCTGTTATTCGTCAGTGGTTCAAGTTTCTCTTGTTCTGGCAGGACCATAATTTTGGATTTCAGTCCGGTTGCCTCATAGTTTAATCGGTCGTTCGTCTAAACCATAAGGTCGAAAATGCGGGTAATTTCTTCTGTTCTTTTTTTTTTGTTGTTGAAATTTTATAGTTTGTGCTTATTATCTTTTAATTGAGGCCTACTTTGACGATTCTAACTATTTTATTACATGTTAATTTTGGCCTTTGCACAACATATAATTTTATAAATTCATTTTTTTCGGTGCTCGTCTGGTTGATTTCCGCTGTAAGTCCGGAACTCGAACGGTTTATCCGTTATCTCTTCGGTAAAAGTCCGTTTCATCAATTTAATTTGCCATACATGTGCGGATGCAATATGGACAAGTAACGAATGAATAACGTATATACAACGCATGGCAACCGAACAAGACGTCAACCTACGTACATTCACAGGATATTTTGTGCGGTATATGTCCATTTCATGTTTTGAACATGTTCAAAATTTTTCACCGTACAAAACGGACATCACCGTACTTGTACCGTATTCACCGGATGAAGAACGGACGACAAACATTTATGAACGGAGGCGAACGGATATAATTTATTTTCATACGTTCGGTGTTCGTTCGTCTAGTGTAAGAGGGGCTTTTCACTACACCGTATATCCCAAACGCACGGTACAAGTACGGTGATGTCCGTTTCGTACGGTGAAAAAAATTTGAATATGTTCAAAACTTGGAACCCACATATACCACACAAGATGTCCGGTAAATGTACGGTAGGTGTACGTTTTGTTGGGTTCTCATGCATTGTATAGACGGTGTCGTGTGAGATTTTTAAAGTCTATGCAAACTGCAAATTCCGGTTCCGCTTTTTCTCGTGTTAACTTCCGGCATGAGAATTGCAAGTTCCGGAATTTGGAATTGTGCGAGAAACCTCAATTTATTCAAACTGCGATGTGACATATCACATTTTTTTCGAAACATTATATTTTATAATCACAATAACCACTATTGGTCATAATTTTCTTTCAGATTAAACTATGTTTGTAACTTATTGTATTCTAGTACATCGAGGTTGTCAGTCGTGATTACTTCATTAAAGTAAAAAATGCACTAAAGTCATTTATAGGCCGAGTTTATAGGCTTATATAACTTATTTCTATAGATACTTTATCAATATGGGTTTGTTTGAAGCATTCTTCATTTTGAGTCTTGATTCAGCCTGGAACTAAAAGTAATATGATTATATTAGTTCTTTGTAGATTCCATGTGAAGCGTGATTATTAATTTTGAGGGAGAATGGATTGTCTGATTTAAATATTTAAATTTCAAAGCAAAAAACTTGCAAGAAAATAATTGCATTGCATAATTTTTTTTTCAAAGTTCCGTCCAATTATGGTAAGGGCTTTAGCCTGATGAATGTTTGGTCACCTAATCCAGGCTGAAAAATAATGGCCAAAATAATTTGGTTAATATAACTAACAAATCAGTTGTTGTGGGAAATATGTCAAATATGGTTCAGACTTCTTTGCTTTGTTAAAAGTTGCAATGAAAAATAACGACCCTCAATGATTATATTCGTTGATTTACTTAAGGCTTGCAAATTTCGTAGCTATAGTAAACTTTTGAAATATTCTGGCCATATACTGTTATTTGTAAGTTGACTGGGTCATAAAATGTAATTCTGACCATATTCTTACAGATTTATTGGGTGTGGAAATAGCGATTAATAATTTTGATCATTTTTAGCTATCTGTGACCAGGATTTGTCATAAAATGTTATGCTACCCCTATATTCTTACAGTTTCCATGGGTGCAATTAATAATTATGATAATTTATGGCTATCTGTGGTCAGGTTAGGTCATTAAAATCATTCTGATCATATGCTGGCAGATTTCATGGCTATGAATATAGTTGCAATCAATAATTAAGATCATTTATGGCTATCTGTGGTTAGGCTTGGTATTAAAATATCATTCTGACCCCATGCTGGCAGATTTTACGGCTATGAAAATAGTTGCGATAAATAAATATTATCAATTATGGCTATCTGTGGTCAGGCTTGATCATTAGATATCATTCTGACCCTATGCTTGCAGATTTCATTGGTGTGAAAATAGTTGCGAAAAATAATTATGATCATTTATGGCTATCTGTACTCAGGCTGGGTCATAATCTATCATTCTGACCCTGTGCTTGCAGATTTCGTGGCTGTGAAAATTATGCGATTAATAATCATGATCATTTATGGCTATCTGTTGTCAGGTTGGGTCATTAAATATCATTCTGTCCCTATGCTTGCAGATTTCAAGTCTGTGAAAATAATTGCGATTAATAATAAAATCTGTAGTCATAAAATTGTCATTTTGATTTTGATACCTTATATTGTTCTGACCATTTAGTTTCTCTATTGGTTGGTTGGTAGTAACGTCGCAAGCTATTCCTAAGAACAGTTACAACCATGTAAGTTACAGGATTTCAAGGAATATTTAAATGTTGAATTCATTTTATTTTGATTTGAATTATTTTAATTATAGAAAAAGTTATAATTTTACCCGCACATAAAAAGTACAAAAAAAAGTTGTTGAGTTATACTGATTTTCTTCATCAAAGGGTAAGCCCCTGCCCCCCCCCTACCACAAGTTAAAATGCATAAATATTGCCCCGTTGTTGTGTTTCTGCCTACTGGTTGCTTACAAGTGCATACATCATGCGACTTATTTAAAATTAAGTTGTATTTCAATATTGGAAATCAATTTAATGTTAAAATTTATTGATCCCCACTATTCTAGTCAACCTCTGATTCCCGGTTTGCCTGGAAATCGGGCTCTAGAATTGTTTGCTGCAGGCATGTTCCGAAGAGAAGAAAAACAAGGCTGTTCATTGGCTATTGAAAAATATACTAAAGAGTGTGCCTTGGTCCCATCGCGTGCCTTTTGGAAAAAATGAATTCCAACATCGAAGAATGAACTTAAAAAGCATGCATCTTATTATTTCATTATCGCATATGATGTATTTTGCAATTTAAAGCTCGATTTGTTAATATCTGGCTTACTCTGCATTGTTTACATACAACATCGTAAGGGATTACTGGTCACATAATAGAAGTTTTGAGGGTCACGAATAGTAGGAGACAACACTATTAAATACATGCATTACAAAAACAGGAAAACAGCAAACACCCACAATGGCCAGGAACTACAATTACATGCCACAATTTACAAGCAAACTGCACCAGAAAAACAATAATGAAAACAAGAGACAAACATAAATAACGATAGGAACTCGGGATAGCCGGACTTGGTAACGGCACCAGCAAAAGCCAGTGGTAGGGTTAAACCGGTTTATGGGTACCCAAACCTCCCCTTTCTCTATCCCGTTTCCCTATAGTATCATAAACACGCGAATAAAACATGTTTTTGAAAATTCCGTCATAACAATTGACATTTGTGTTTTGTAGTACGCATTCTAATCCATGTTAGGACAAAAGTTTGGACCAATCGTAGCTACTCGGCCATTTCCCCTACTCTAAGTAAATGGCCGAGTAGTTAAGATTGGAGTTTGGACTAGTCATTGATTTATAAATAGACACAAATCATGTATTAATAAAAATAGAAATGATTTTTATTTATATTGCCTGCCTCGAAGGCGATCTGAAAAAAAAAAACATCTCTGGCTTCGAATTCCAAAAGGAATAGGGGGAATACGTTGGATTAACTCAGCTACAAATTTGATATAGGATCTTGTTAAAACTTGCAAATGTTTAAAACCATACTCTGTCAGAGAAATTACCCTGTTGTGTAAACCCCCACCCCCTTTTTCGGAGCTGAACCCTAGTTATAGTTCAACCACGTTGGTTAAAATAGACGTAGATTTTTCCTGGCCTACTTGTCAAATATGCCAAAACTACTAACAACATGGTATGAAACTATTGAGGTCGCCGATATGGGGTTACAAACAAGTCTATGATCCCCAGGATTATCATTGGGAAAATTACCTAATAATGGTCCAAGCNAAAAAAAAAAAACTTCGAGGGAATTTTGTGGGTCGCCATATAGCTGTACAGATATGCTTATGCTTGTTTTACTTGATTTTATACCATTAATAAAGAACGTGGTCAAAATGTTTACTTTGTATTTCTATAAAACATAATTTTCAGGTTTAAATTAACCCGATCAAGTGGTAGGAAACAAAAATGGCTAGAATCTTGGAGCTCAGCTCGCAACAAGACATAACCGTGTAGTTGAGTTCCGACATTATACAAACAATTGTGCAAGTCAGCTTTATAAACAACAAAATAACCCGTCATACTCTTTCATTTTGCAAAAATAAGTAATTCAAAATTATTTATTAGAACTTTTTTAAATGGCTGCTATAAATCGGGAGGCTTTTTTAAAAAGCTAAACTTGTTACTTCTTGTCTCGTGTCTTATAATTTCTGGTTTGTCATGTTAAATCTTTTAACAGTTGAATTTATCAGTTGGTTCTTATAATAAAAAATCATATTTTAAATATTTCCGTCGTACGGCTTATACTTTAAAATCTCACAGACTTTAAAATATCATAAACCCCGTATGAAATCGGCAAGTATATGATAAAAACCGGAAACGGAACTTGCAGTTTTCATAGACTTTAAAATCTCATACGACAACGTTATTCATTCGTTATACCTCCGTTCTTGTAGGGTGGATTAAATTGGTAAAACGGACTTTTACCGAAAAGATAACGGATAAACCGTTCAAGTTACGATCTTACAGCGGAAACCAACCGGACTAACACCGAATAAAACGAATAATGAAAATATATGTTGTCCAATGACCTAAATTAATATGTAATAATAAATACAATGATCGTAAAAGTAGACAACAATGAAAAGATAAGTAGCACAAAATATAAAAAATTATAAAAATTAAAATAAAGAAAAAAGCTAGCTTAAAATCACAAGAAAGGAACAGAAACAAAGGCCTATATTTTCGACCTTATGGCTTCAACTATGAGGCAACCGGGTAGAAAACCAAAATGATGGACTTGCCAGAACGAGAAGAAGAGTAACAGAATCTATGTGGTTGCCTCATAGTTGGAGGCCTATAGGCTGATAATTTGAGCCATGCTTTCCGTTCCTTTCCTCTGATTTTTAGCCGGCAATTTATTATTTTCACTTTGTACACTTTGTCCTATTGTACCTTTTAAAATGTGTCCTACTTTTACCATACTCAACGAATTTACAACGGTTGCTTATTATTTGGTCATCCATTAGAAGGTGCTTTACACTACTACTTTTAAAGTTGTTTACTTAATGTAGTAATTATGACAGTTATGCATTGTTTGTTTATTTGTAATTTATTCTGACATATACCCCAAACATCAAATAAAAAATTATTATGCTGACATATAACCAAAACATTAAAATAAAAAAAAGTTTCCATTTTTTTGCCGTTTAAAAACATTATATATGTTAAGAAGCATCCGCTGCTTTAGAGACTGTATAACTGTAACCCAACAGTCTTTCTCTTGTCCCTTTTAATTTGAGAAAAATTTAATTGGTCAAGCACGCCATAGTAATTATTGGTGTAAAATAAGTTGTCGGTGGGCAAAAGATACTGGTATCCTTTCTTAAAATCGATAGCTGTTTTCACAGTACTCATTGGTTTTTCTCGGTGCTCTTACGATACGTTTTCGTTAGCAGTCCGTTTTATTCGGTACTTGTCAGGTATGTTACCGTTAAAAATACGTTTTCATTCGGTGCTCGTCTGGTAGGGTTCCGGTATCAGTTGGGTACGAGTTCGGTTTATTCGGTGCCAGGCCTGTGCATGTACGGTGTACGTACTGTATACCTCCGGTTTTTTGTTTTTGCGTTTTCATTGTAATTCGTGAACGAAGAAATATATTTACCACCGTATAAAAATGATAATCATCCGTTCCTCATACGTTTGTGTTATACGGTGTAGTGTAAGAGCGGCTTCAGTTATTTATTACCACTGGGGGGCGATACCTCTGCTGGTATTACAAGGGTAGTTAAAATCCAAATCGTCTAGTAATTCGGTACTGACCGAAATAAAATTATTTAGAATCTTGCAATGTCTAATTATAGGAAAAACAATATTATTTAAAACTTATCTTTCTTATATTAATTAGGGGTATTTCCTGGGTCAAAGCTCTGTCTTAAGCTAATTTTGGCTTTTCATTTTAGATCAAATTGGTTATTTGTTTTCTATCAGCATTTACATCTTTTTGATTTTAGTCTTCCAAATATTTGATTTGATATGCACTGAAGTGACATTTGGTAGGTCACTTTTAAAATTTAAGAGAGTTTCTATATAAAAACCCCAAATCTCCACTGCTATATGCACATACGTTCTGAACTATTTGACACCAGAAACTTTGTGTATAGTATTTCATCAGCATACAATTTCAAAGGCTAAATCGGCGAAACAATGCAATAAACACAGTTAAAACATCTGTCAGTCAGGAATAGAGGCGTGGCTTTTGTTGAGTACGATTAAAATATCAATATCAATGGTTATAATGTTGGATATTGGTCATATTATTACTTAATTCTATCGAAACCACTCGATGTACTTAGTTATACACTGGCAAAAGATAATAGAATAAAGAAGGGAAACGGGGAATGTGTCAAAGAGACAACGACCCAAAGGGGAGTAATAACAACTCAAAGCCACCATAAGATCTTCAATGAACGATGAGAAAACCCCACACCCAACGGTAGGTCGGAGTCGGCCCCTGAATAAAGAGTAATCAAGTTCAGCGAAATAAACATCATGTTTTCCTTTAGCAAAAACAGTGTTTAAAAGTGTCATCCAAACTGCTACTACAACTTATCTCATTTTTCTTCCAAAATATAAAACAATCTTTGATAAATTTCTTTGTCAGATACCCGTCAAATTCCGAAACGTGAATTTCATGCATTAAATTTAATAACCGAGTCAAATATTGAAATCTATATTTTTATGTTTTGTAAACGATATTTGATTTTTTAGTGTTTAAATACCAAATTACATTTCAGACTACTTGGCAATAAATATAGAATAATGGAAGTTTTGTTTCGGACAAAAAATATTGTCGATAATAATAAACGAGTCCAGTATTATTGGAGACAATATTTGAAGTATCCGAAGCAAAACTTTTGTCATTTTTGTCGGTAATTAACGAAATCTAAATTTTGAAAAAGAAAATCAATTTTGAAGAAATCATGAAAATGACTATTGATTAGTAAAAGAATTTGTACGATCCTTAACGTTTTTGTAGATGTATATTTCTTTGTTTACATTGATTCACTGATTAACAAGGTAGGCGCCGATTAAGTTACTTTTTGCCAATATTTTTTTTCGTATTCGGGCAGTAGCAAATACTGAAAATATTTGCCTGTAGAGATCAAAGGTAACTCATAAAATACAAAAATACCAAAGTTGCAAAAATTAACAGTTAATTTCTTTATGCTGTACACGTGTTTCAAGGAGTAACCTCTCATCAGCAGCATTAAAATCAAATAACATGGAAAGCCATAATCAAAAAATTGTAAACAAAGAGGTACTCATTACCAAAAATACCTAAATAGGAGGCCAAATTTAGTACTAAGGACATCCACTGAGTGCCATACACGGAATGAAGCCGTAGTATTTTTAAGGGGTTAAATTTTGATAAAACAGTCAATTTCTATAAATCGCTAGGTAAATTTTCGTGCCAGACAAATTACCGATAAAACTTAATACAACAATTACATTTAACTTGTGGGAGAACTAGATACAGAATCAGCTACTGTAACCACCACCTATAAATGTAGGAGTTAAGGCGTTCCGGTTTTAATCAATGTAGGGGTTAAGGCATTCCGGTTTTAATCGAGATGGAATATATATTTCCGTTCTGTGGACTTTATATTGTAGTCAACCAAACTGAAAAACTTTTAGTGACGTAAGAAATAAAACAACAACAAAATACATAAAAACAGAGATTAGCGCTGTCCATAAAAATGTCACTTTAGATAAATAAATTAAGCACACACATTGAGGATTAACATTTTGTCCTAATGTCAAAACATAGTCACCGTCTCCTGAATAGGTTATGGATATTTAAGTCTATTAAAAGGCCAAGATTCAGTCATGAAACAGGTAAAATTTTTAGAATTAGACTTTCCTATTCACCCGGAACAATTTGCTCACATCCCAGTTGGTGGGAGAACAAAATTTTTCATTCAGAATTTGCCTCAGATTTAAACAATTACTTAACCGACAATCATTTCAAAATGGAATGGATCAATTCCGAAAAAGATTTAATTCAAAAGTCAGATTTGATGATTAAACTAGACTTGACAGATGCTTACTTGACCATTCCAATTTTCGAAGACCATCAAAAATTTCTTCAATTCAGTTGAAAAGGCAAAACTTATCAATTTCAGTCCATTTCTTTCGGAATATCAGTTCTGGTATTTACAAAACTGATGAAAGTGTTCCCATCAGTTTCTTTCGCAAAATAGGAAGTCGTTCAGTAGTTTACTTAGACGACATACTCATAATGATTCAGTCTCAGAAAATGTGTCTGTCTGATTCTCAGATTACAATAAAACTTTTAGAAAGTTTAAGATATCTGATAAACAAAACAAAGTCAGTATTAATTTCAAATAAACATATGACTTTCTTGGGATACATACTAAATTCAATAGACATGACTTTGTCCCTCCCTTCTCAAAAAGTCCCAAAAATAAAAAAATGTGTCAAAATTTCAAAATTATGAAGAAAGTAACTGTTCGAAATTTAGCAGAATTAATAGACAATCTAACAACATCACTATAGGCAATTTTTCCTGCCCCCACTCCATTACAGACACCTGCAAATGGAGAAAAATAAACATTAAACTACAACTCGCCTGTTTCACTGACAAACGAAGCAATACAAGAATTAGATTGGTGGATACACAAGCTGAGTCACTGAAACGGACGGACTCTTTTGTTTTTCCAACCAAATTCAGTAATACAGACAGATGCAAGGAGAGTGGGTTGGGGTTGTAATGAACAAAATTCAGATTGGTGGCCCTTGGTTGAAATCAGAAATAAAACTACATGTAAATGCTCTAGAGATTATGGCAATAACTCATGCAGCGAAATCATTAATGAAAGACAAGGGAAATTTTCAGGTCCTACTACAAACAGGCAACAGGACAGCCCTAACATATATCAACAAAATGGGGTGAACTCTCTCGGACATTTGCAACAAACTAGCTGTTGATCTTTGGACATGATGTCTCTTCGCTACGAAGACCACATTAAATACATGTTAATTGCTGTATTTGGATATTTAAAATGAATATGGGAACAAAGGTTTCGAAATTTTGTGTTTAGTTCTAAGAAATTTGCCAATATATCTCATAACAAATAAACCTGAGACATTCGCAAAAAGCATTACAGAGTAAGCTGGATTTGAATTCGTTCTTTGTCCACTGCTCAGTGCAGTGACAATTTGAAAAAAAGACGCTTAGTTTTTGACTGGGCTTTAATGCAACCACCAATCATGCAGGTAAAAATTGTTTTAAATGAAAGCAGAATGATTATACATCATGATTTGACCTGTCGTCAACCATTCGTATGGCTCAATTTTTAGTAATTAGACATTAATTTACTACGTTTTATTTATTTTTTCTTTTTTTACACATTTTCTTACAATTTAAGGGATGTATATGATGATATTAACTTTCCGTGCTCAAAGAACTGTAATTTGTATCTAATATCGTTTGTTTGACCACTGGTGGAGTATTTGAGAGAGATTGAGAGAAAAACACTACTTTTAATTTCGGAATCTTTTTCGCACCCTTCACCTAGATATACTTGGGAACTAATCACTCCTGACAGTAATTTTAGCTTTTTAAGTCGATATTACGATAAAACTAATAATTGGTTTGTTTTTTAAATGAAATAAGTTTTCAATGGCAATGAAATAATGTCTGATTGAACATCAGTTCCAATTATTTTACAATATTAAGCTTGTGGTACATACAGTACTGTGCAACGTAGCCCTTACCGTTTGACGAACGCGAAACGGATTGCTGACGGGACGCGAACGGATTGCTGACGCGAACGTGACGTGACGGGACGGGACGAATCGATTCACGTCCATAACAGTTCACGTTCAGGTACTCGTCATTTGACGAATACAATTCGTTAATTAACGAGAGAAGACTCGTCATTTAATGATATGCAAAATAATCAATAGATTTATAGATAAATGAAATTTTCCACTGAAACAAAACGAATTCAATAACGGTTTAACATTGACAATGACTGGGAACAGTTTATACGTTAGTTTGATATAAAAGAATGCATTTATTGAAAATCAAAAGTAAAATGTCCCTTATTTTGTTAAGAACTCCAAGAAAATAAAGAAAGTGATAAAAAATATCAATCAATTGTAATCAAATCCCCGGGGATCAAATGATCATTTTTGTCATTTCAAATGGACTAGTCAGAGGAAAACTTTTCTTTTAAAAATTATTTTGTTCAAAATTCCACAAAAATATGATAAAAGATCACTTGTTAATCTTCATTTTGGTCATTACAAATGTATCCGTCAGTGTGGAACTTTTACACATCATTTTGTTGAAAATTCCATGAAACTGAAAAACTGTAATAAAAATTACTTAAGAATCTTCCTTTCAGTCATTACATATACACCGGTCAGTGCGAAACTTTCCTTTTACATATTATTTTGTTAAAAATTCCATGAAAATGAAAAAATGTACAAAAAATTACTTATGAAGCTTCATTTTAGTCATTACATATACACCGGTCAGTGCGAAACTTTCCTTTTACATATTATTTTGTTAAAAATTCCATGAAAATGAAAAAATGTAGAAAAAAATTACTTCTGAAGCTTCATTTTAGTCATTACATATAAAACAGTCAATGCGAAACTTTCCTTTTACACATTATTTTCTTAAAAATTCCATGAAAATGAAAAAATGTTAAAAAAAAATTACTTATGAATCTTTATTTTAGTCATAACATATACACCGGTAAATGCAAAACTTTCCTTTTACACATTATTTTGTTAAAAATTGCATGAAAATGAAAAAAATGTGATAAAAATTTACTTATGAATCTTCATTTTAGTCATTACATATACAACAGTCAATGCGAAACTTTTCTTTTACACATTATTTTGTTAAAAATTCCATGAAAATGAAAAACTGTGAGAAAAATTTACTTATGAATCTTCATTTTAGTCATTACATATACACCAGTCAGTGCCAAACTTTCCTTTTACACACTAATTTGATAAAAATTCCATGAAAATGAAAAAATGTGATAAAAAATTACTTATGAATCTTCTTTTTAGTCATTACATATACATCGGTCAATGTGAAACTTTCCTTTTACACATTATTTTGTTGAAAATTCCATGAAAATGAAAAAATGTGATAAAAATTTACTTATGAATCTTCATTTTAGTCTTTACATATACACCGGTCAGTGCCAAACTTTCCTTTTACATATTATTTTGTTAAAAATTCCATGAAAATGAAAAAAATATAATAAAACATTTCTTATGAAACTTCATTTAAGTCATTACATATATACAGGTCAGTGCGAAACTTTCCTTTTACACATTATTTTGATAAAAATTCCATGAAAATGAAAAAAATGTGATATAAATTTACTTATGAATCTTCATTTTAGTCTTTACATATACACCAGTCAGTGCGAAACTTTCCTTTTACATATTATTTTGTTAAAAATTCCATGAAAATGAAAAAATGTTAAAAAAAATTACTTATGAATCTTTATTTTAGTCATTACATATACACCGGTTAGTGCGAAACTTTACTTTTACACATTATTTTGCTAAAAATTCCATGAAAATGAAATGATGTGATAAAAAATTACTCATTGCAAATCTACCAGCCAGTGCAAAATTTTTCTTATATATATAAAAATTCCATTACATGTATAGCTAAAAATGAATAATTAAAACTTAGTCATTACAGATGCACCGATCATTGAGAAGTTTTCTCTTTACACATGATTTTGTTTAAACTCGATGAAAATTGCAAATTTTGATGAATAACACCCGTCAATGCAGCAGTTCCTTTCGACCTTTATTTTATTAAAGACTCCATGAAAATGGAAAAAAAATATGATAGGCAATTATTTATTAATAGCAAAAAGATTGATCTGTTGCGATGATGTACCGATCGTGTATACACTGAGTGAAACGAATCTAAATTTCGCAAAATCATTAACCCGAGACATCACGTGATACATGGACGAATCTGGACACGAGTTGGACGAATATGGATCTCGTCACCCGTCACGTTTCACGTCAATTGACGGGTTGGACGAATAACAAGTCGTCACGTTAATTAACTGATCGCTGACTTACCGCTGACTGCTCCCTGACGAACGGATGACGGGTGACTGATCGTTTTTTCTGTAAGGGCTACGTTGCACAGTACTGTATCTAATAACCGATGCCCTGTTTAATGTAAATCACCCTCGAATAAGAGAGAACGAACCTATATTAACTGGAATATATGTGCATGTAATAAGATGATATAAAATAGGAAATTAGTAAACTCTGTAAATTTTTGTATTCTGTTATCTTAATTTAATTTTGTTCCATATAAATACAACGACACATACGGCAGTGTGATGGTGACAGTGGTGCTGGGGATCAGTCATGACTGTCCAGACACTTGTAGCTCATTCATTGATATACAGTCATTTGCCAAAATAGTTGGCGCATAAGATTTTTAAAATATATATTTCTTGTAAAATAACATTTTGTTTTCAAAAAAATATTGTGAGGTCAATTTTTATCCAATTTCAATGAAAATTTCACTTATAAGCTCAATATCTTACATGTATGAAGTATAATTTGAAATAATTTTCCGATATGCATTTTTAAAGAATCCGATGATTGATTTAAACATGAAGTGTAAAATTTGAGTCCATTATTCCAAATTTATGTAAGTGAAATTGAGACGTCAAAATTCTATTTCCTGTTTAAATCATGAATTCTTTGAAACTACAGTTCAGAAAACTGCAAAAAATGAATGAATAATGAAAATAATGAAAAAAAATACAAAAAATTACTGTACATGACAATTATTCCATTTAAAGAATAAGAGAAAAAAAAAACGAAAATTTGGAGATTTATAAACAAAAACAGGCCATGGTATGGGTTACAGTAGTACCATCTTTATTATATAATAAACAAGACTACAGCAAAAAGTTAAGGAGTATACGTAAAATAGTCCTTTTGATGTCAGTTATCCTACATCAGAATAACAAATTTTTCGCGTAGCTACTTTAATCTTTGGCATTATTTTCTGATTTTTTTCATGACTATACCTTTGCATAGGAAAATGAAAGTGCTTCTATATCTATTAAACAACTCCCCAATGTTTTATATATTTTCTTCTGTGATAATTTAACTCTATAAATCACAACAAATGAACATAATTTTATTTCGACCATGTTATTTTCGATATGAAAAAGTTCAGTTAAGAGTTGCATAGTCATGTTTTTGCATTTTATTTGAAGGTAAGACATTTCATGCATAGGTCATTTTGAAGTGTTTAATCTTTTAAAGACTGATCATGATGGGCCCAAAAGGCTCTATTTATTTCCATACAAATGCTAAAGCAAACCATCGTGTTGATTTTAATACAGCAGCTGTTGACAAAAGGCAAGCTCTCTCGTCGTTCCATGTATATATTTCAATAAAATGCCTGTTAAGCTTAATTTTTTTTCAGATTAAACCCATAAACAGTGAAAGGATATGGAGTAAAAGCACATGAGACAAAGTCTTTACACATACATGATAAAATCAAGCAATGGAAAAACGCGCTTTTATTGTTGTTCCTTATTTTAAAATCAACATGTCGTAGAATCTGATCGCAGTGTATAATACTTTTGCCAAAATCGAGTCTTTTGGTTAAGAAATGAAGAACCAGAAAATTTTGTTTTGATGTTATTGAGACTTCGTAAAGAATGTTGAGTTGTGTGTACCGACAAACAAACGATTTTATTGCGGTTTCTCTCTTTTTCGAGGGTGATTTACATTAAACAGGGCGTCGGCCATTAGATACACACAAGCTTAATATTGTATGCTCTTTATTTTTCTTAGATATGGTGTACTTGTACATGAGATAATATCTCATGTGTACAATTTGTACAATAACTATTATTTAAATTTATGTAAATTCTAAAACCGAAGGATTAACTCCCTCCACAGTAATTTTGTCCTGAGCTATATTTGATATTACTGATTATTCGGATTTCGTGTGGTTTTATGCATTTTAAACACTTTTTGAAATTATGGATTTCATATGTTTGGGTTCTAGTGCTGCTGTTGGGGAATAAATTTCCGCGATGGCCATACAGCTCATTAAAATTATTGCAGTCGGAGTTAACATATGTGTTATGGTCTCATGTTCATTTACTCCATATCCTTTCGTAAAATATTGGCTGATATCGTAAAAATTCACAAACCTTTCTTACCTGGGCCACCAACCACAACCAACAAAAATGGCATAAATCACAATGTGAAGAAGGGTTAAAATGAAATAAAATGAAAAAAACTACATTTAACCAACAGCTTAATCATATCGCCCAAGAGATGGAGTGGTCTAATTCGGAAAAATTCCTGGATCTATTAATATTTTTCATTTTGATTAGACATCCTTTTTAGTCTGGAAAACTAATTCATATTATATTTTTATGTTATTTGCGCGATGTGACTGAAGTCGCACGACGTTCTGTAAATATCGTTTAAACCTGGTATTTTCATAAGTATATGACATTCTTTATTTGGAAACGTTAGGATGCTGTACACCTTAATTAAAGCAAGAATAATGTCAAAGAGTAATGAAACAAACTTAGCTTTGCAATTTAGGCAAATGTATGAATTTTCAGACCTAATTAGAGTGTATTGACCCTTGGACTGCGTCCTCGGCCAATATTATCTAGTCAAGTCTATAAATCCAATTAGTGACTTCCTCAGTAGGCTATATTTGTATACATTGACTTACAAATTTGCATTTTAACTTGTATTTATGCAGATGTTGTAAAAGTGCATATTGACTTTGTATTTCTGTTTTGTGTATCATGTCGATCTTTGTATATCCAATGATACATTTATTTGCGTAATAAAGTTGACGACCTGGAACAACACAGTCGCAAAAGCTGTGTTCGCATTAGTGGTGTTCCCCAAAATCAGGATGAGGATACAACAAACATAGTATGTGAAATAGCACGCAAACTAAATGTACCTTTGGAGCCAAATGATATAAGCGTTTCTCATCGTTTACCAACAGAAAAAGGTCATCGACAAATTATCGCACGATTTACACATTCCAAAAACAGATCTGAACTATTGAGAGCTACCCAAAACATTAGAAAAGTTGAAGATCTGAAAGGAGTTGGAATAAGTCAGGACTTGACTTAATCCAGAGCCAAAGTTGCATACTTGGCCAGATCAGCTGTTAGACAAAACAAACCTAAGAAAACATCAGTATGGGATGGAAAATTTATGTGACAGATAATTGTGATGTAAAGCATGTTATTTTCACTGAAACGGATTTGAATAAATTGATTAATCCTAATCCTAGTTATTCACCACCGACTCAGTCTGTGATTCCAAGTCAACATTATCAGTCTGCGATGCCCGAATTCTATGTCTGCCCTCAACAGATGAACAACTTTCCATCACATATG